>OMKP01032746.1:0-10608 GCA_900302375.1 Bathygadus melanobranchus
TAAGGGAAGTGTGTGTGCGTGCATGTATTGGTGTATTTTGCATTTACATTTGCATTTAGGGCATTTGGCAGACGCTTTTGTCCAAAGTCCTACTTACAGTAAGTCCATTTGTTGAAAGAGTGAAAGAGTAAGATTTGAATGGAACGAGTTTCAAGCACTCATGACTGCTAGGTTGACCCCTTGCTGGTAAACAGGAAGATAGCCAGGATTAGATGCTACACAATGCTAAGTAGTCTTTTTAAGTGCCAGGGCGTACAAACGTACAAGAACATACAAGATGCTACACAATGCTAAGTACTATTTTTAAGTGCCAGGACGCACAAACAAGTAAGTGCTAGGGATCCAAGAGGGGATTGGATTCAACCCTGAGAATGAGCACAGATGAGAGGGACGAGGCTCTGGCGGCATGGAGGGACTCAAGCAAGTTGTTTTGTGAGAGATAGGAGGACAGTTTGTTAGAGATGGTACATTCCAGGGTTTTGCATTTGTTTTGGAAAAGGAGGCTGCATATTATCCTGCTGCTGGTGAGTATAGAATCTGAACTGTGAGCTGTGTTTGTTAAGCTATACTTATTGAGTTGGTAGAGCTATTTTCAAGCTAAATTCTAGAATATTGTAACCAGCATGATTGACTAGAGTGGGGGCAGAGTGGAGCCTAGTTGTTTGGTTGATCAATAGTGCTGTGTTTTGCTGCTGTTTCACAGTGACAGGCCAAATTACTTGTACTTGTCAAGTGGCAGACTGTGTTTGGAGGTTGAGAGTACAATATCTTTTCTTCCCTTTTGATTGCCCTTTTTTGTGCCATTGACACATACACAGAAAGTGAGTAGAATAAAGGCAAGTTGTGTCAAATGAATAGGTTCGATCTGAGAGGAGGTAGACTTTAAAGTCTGTGTAAAGTAACTTCAGTGATTTGTTTCTAAGCACATTATCCATGTTAGAAAATCATCGCTGAAGACGTGAGGGGACCGTGAGCTGTGTAGTACTGAGTTGTGGAGTTGTGTGGAGGCTCGATGACACACTCCATGACCTCGCCCCTAACACTGTATAAACACTACAGCGTATTAGCGTCAGTGGTTCTCCCGCTCAGTCGTCAGTACCCGGTATTATATTGTCAAACCCGGTATCATACAGGCCCTGGGGCTAAATTATTAAAGGCCGTAGTATTCATAACCTCCAACATTACTGGTTGTTTCATCGGTTCCTTTTAACATTTTGGTGTAATTTATTATCACCTGCAGCCTCTCCTCTGCTGTGTCGGAGCTGACAGTCCCGACAGAGCAGGAGGAGAGGCTGCAGCGTCACGGGCGGTGTCGTAACAGGGGGCAGAGGAGAGGAGCTCCTCCAACTACGCTCGCGAGTGCAATAAAACCTTTGTGAGTAAAGAGCCAATACACCTGTTCAACGCATAAACCAACCCTTCAAACTGCTTTGTCTGCAGTCTCTCGTCCACCACCACTCGTACAAGCACAGCACACTGGAACAAGCTCAGACAAAAGCTATATGTATCCGGACTGTTTAGCGTCGCTATAATGAGCAATATTGCATAAGAAATGCGCCACACGCCGTGTTGTTATTCTATAAGTGTCCGAGAAGCTTAACCCTCTCTTGGCCGTGATCGTCAACATCAACTGCTGCCCATACGGAGCTCCACTCGTCCACACACACCTCGCCGTATGTATGGCTCCACTCGTCCACACACACCTCGCCGTATGTATGGCTCCACTCGTCCACACACTCCTCGCCGTATGTATGGCTCCACTCGTCTGTACGTGTCAAGCTAGACCAAGTATCCATTTTTCAGGTCTCTTGAATGTGGCAACTTTTGTGACAAACACACATCAGAACACATTCATTTTTGCTTTACACAGACTTTAAACGCCCAAAGATCCTGAAAATCCTAAGGTGTTGATTATATAGTACATTAGTCGTTGCTGTCCATTGTGGTTCTTGTCTTTCCGTTCCTATAACGCTGAGTCATCTAATGCAGGAAGGAGCCTGACTCATAAAGTTGTATATTAATATTTTATTCCCAGCTTCCTTGTGCCACTGCTTACCTTCAGCTGTTAAGTTAGGGACTTACACTGGAGACAGCAGCAACGGTGTATAGCTGATCTTCGTCATGGTTGGGCACACACAGGGAACGTCCAGGCAGGGGAATTTAACAATTGTACTATCGATCAAAACGATTGCATGCGACAAATCAGCCGTTCCGTGTTGTTGGTAGGGACATGTCTCCCTCAAGATGAAAGTGCTTCCATCAGGCCCTTGATTGAGATCCTTGGAAATAGCAGAACCCGATGAGAACCTTGTACCTGCAGCTGCAGATTGCCGTATTGGACCGACCTCCACTTTTATAGTGGAACACAAATCTTGCTGGCAACTGCAGATGTCTGAAGGGATTCTGTTCTATTCTATATCACTGGCTCGTGAAGTGCATGATAGAAATAGATTATCTGAGAGAAATTAGGCTGTAATTATGATGCCATTCAAATCTTACTGCTTAGAGGTTTTAAGAAATGCATGATTCATCGCTCTGGATTAAACAAGAGAACGGGAATGGGGATCTCAAGTTGTGCTTAATTAAAACTGAGCTTTTCGCAAAAGACAAACTACAAAATTTCTCCAGACTCGGGGAAAACATTGATGTGTACCGTGTGACAAAATAATAATCTCTAATTATATAATTATAACTCTTTAAATTAAAATACCAAAATAGTACTACACAAGACCAGAAGATCAATGCAGTTTCCAACAATACTGTGTAGGGTTGCAGGGGTTCCAAAGTGCAAAAGGATATGGCTATGGATTGTCATATTGCCCCTGACAAACAGGAGAGAAGTGCTAGCTGGTCTAATCAAAGGAGACTTCTAAAACACAGACACCCCCAGATGTAACGTGAGATCATTAAACGGCAGGGCTGGATTACCGGCTGTACATGGAAACAGATTGTAGACGTTGAATAAAAAGGCAGAAAGGCTCTCCGTCTGCTCCCGCCCTGTTTGATCAGGATTACACATCTTAAGTTATTATCTGTCCTCGTCAACCGCAAAACCGCACTAAACTGCACTGCCGTAGTGCTTTCCCTTGCACTCCCAAACTTCTAAAGATCCGTCTTCATGGCAGCCACCAAGAGCCCGCCTGGCGGCTCTCTGAATAAACAATGTAGAATGGAGCCCACTGACGCACATCTCATTATTACCAACGTCCTATTGCCTTCAATCTGGGAATGTGCGACACGACTGGAGGAAGAAAAAAAAAAACAGTGAGCGAATTGTTTCATTTACTTCCAGGCCGACGATGGTAATGAGTAGTCAGAGGGGCTGCGTTTCGATGCGTATATTAATGCTTTGTTGTACGTGAATGTATCTGCTCACTGTCTTCTGCATGCTGCATAGCGTGCATCATGGAGCTCTGAGATTCATTACAAACAGTGGACCTCTTACTCACCACTGTGTATTATACTCAAAGGTGAATTGGTCTGCTTTATGTACACGCCACCTCAGTCATTGGCATATTATTATTTACAAATCCCTTGTCCAAAATTCCAACTTACTTCTCTTCTCTTTTAAACATGAATTATGGAAACTACAATCTCCATTCTCTGGATATCTCAGACCTGGGAAAGAAAGCTTTTAGGTTTCCTGCACCTGCTGCATGGAACAGATCTAGACTGATCTTAAACTGCAAAACATAGTAATCCTGAACCATTTTAAAACTATGGGAAAGTCTATTGAGTCCGGGTTGTCTTTGTGCAAATGTTTTGTCTGATCATTGTAATGTTACTCAAATGTATGTGATGTGATGTAATGTTGTTGCATACTACTCTTGGCCAGGTCTCCCTTGTAAAAGAGATCTTTCAATGGGACAAACCTGCTTAAATAAAGGCTGAAGAAACAATAAATACAGACATTTTACAGAGCAACTTCCTCCCAGCCGGAAACAATAGGTGTCTGGATTGATACCCGGCAATGCTCTATTGAGTACAGGAATAGGGAGCAAGGAATCAATGAAACATCTGTGTATTTTTGGATTCCCTGTTCACACTGCACTGCAGGGTACACTGTGGACCGGCCGATGATGATAGTGACGTGCTATTCATACTGTGTGCGGAGAACTGGTTAGCCGAGATGCAGTGTGTACTCAGTGTGTTGTGTACGGTACTATCCGCCTCTAAATGCTACACTACATCGCGTACAGCACAACGCTGTGGGCTCAGTGTTTTGCTGAACACGTTGAAGAAGGAAATAACCCAAATACCCATGATGTGTCTCATACCTGTTTTATTTACCTATAGTCTGTACTGCGTACAAAATAATACTCCAATTTGTTGTGTTTCTGTTTAATATTGAACAAGGACGCATAAAGTGACCTTTAGATTGATCATCTAACCCAAGTATCATTTTTTTTTAAATAAACATTTGTATGATTAAACTCCTGAGCTATGGCACAAGATGGAGATTGATCCCCGAAGGGAAACTCTGTAGATCAAATCAATTAGACTTGTGTGTTGAAATGTGTGTATGTGTGTGTGTGTTTTTGTCTGTGTGTGTGTGTGTGTGTGTGTGTGTGTGAGAAACTAATGGCTAATTATATGGCGACGTTTCACTCTCAGCTGTTCTATTAGAGACCAGTTTTGCACGTCTCATATGAGCGAACGAAATGAGCAATTTCAAAGTCAAAACGTACGTCACCGAAATAAAACGAGAGCCGCGGAGAATTTTAACAACGGCCATTCGTCTTCACTTGGCTACAAGCTTTCATTCATCTATAATTCAAGGCAACAGAAAATGAAGTCCAGTGTTGTGGAACGGTAAGAGTACAAAAAGCAGGATCACTCGTACGCTCTGACTGTTAATATTACGGGCCGTGAACTCTCCTTATTGAAGTTCATGGCACATCATTTGCATGTTGAAGTGACCTTTATTTGACACCGCGCCAAATGTATTGTTCTCGCCCGGCTAGCCCTGCTATGAAATGCTGTCTGATAATATCCTGTTCAAATATCTCAGCTAATCTTTCGCCCGACACTTTCTGATTCATCTTACGTTGGCGAAGGTTGCAAATTAAATACCCGGGTGAATTTAGGGCACGGTGGACCGTGATGTAACGTCGTGGTACGTCTTAGTGGTCTTACTGTAAGTCTTCTTTAACCGGCTGGTATCTCCACTGCCTCGACAGATTTTGCTTGGGGGACAATTCTTTTTTTTTTGTTTCACAATCATTGATTGATTACGGTTTACACTGTGTTGTGTCACAATAAGATCAATATTACACATTTTTTAAACAGAAAAACAGAAAAGTAAGGTTGTCTGAATGCAGCACATGATAAATAATACTCAACTTTTGCAATAATTCAAGCTGTTGTAGGCCTATTATCTGTATTTTCACAGCAGATTGTCACTTGCTTTTGGGCGTTTTGTAAAAGATATATTACAACAATATTTGCATCAAATGATGACCTCAAAACTAAACGTGACATGACTTGGAATCAATGTCCACAGAAGAATAAGGGGAAAGGGCAGTATCACATGAATTTATCATTTACCTACTGCTAAAAAAAATAGAAATGCTTGCATTTGTCATTACAATGGGATTAAATAAGAGATAGATGCTCTGTGACTCACTACACCGGCAACCAAAAATATCTAAACCATCAGAGGGAATTGTGATTCACCATATCTTTCAACACTTGGAATAATAGAATAATGGCGTTTGTGTTGTTTCAGATTTCAGTGCTGCCAGTGAAGGGTAGACGCTAGATAGGAAGGTGACAGAATGGTCATTTGATTTGGTATAGTTTACAGTGCGTTGTTTAAATATGCTAAACTCAGCTTCCTGTTATTTTTGTGCTGCAACCTTTTTGTAATAAAAAACAATGTTATATTGTACATTGTTTTATACATCACGTTATACATGATTTTATACATTGCCACAGAATAACCAGACTCAGTTTCACCACTGTTTCCGTGTTTTCTCTCCCGTGGACCAACTTGCCATGCCGTCGTAAGCAATTTTTTTTAGGGTGATGATGACATTTGACACATGGAACCTGTAACAACGGAGATATAATAATACACAGGACATGCTAACGCAGAGCTATTGACTATCATTTTTGTGGGAAGCTGGGAAATTGAAGGATGGTCTATATAGGACAGTGGAAAATTGCTCTACTAGTGCATGTGGCAACTCAGGGCAGGGCTGGGGTGGGCTCCACTGTGTGTGTAGAATGTATATGTTCCACATCGCTCGGTGGTACTGTCCGCGTCCCCCCATCGTTCTTAGCTGCCACCTCTGTTTCCTTCTCCGAGGAAGATTGCATTCCTGTTGCTGAAGTCTGAGAGATTGGATTCCCCATCTAGTTAGGTTCCAGTGTAATGGGCTTGAACTAGAACGTAGCCATGGGAGGCGGAGAAAAGAAAACACTACATTACACAGCAGAAACAATATTTACTAATATGGCCGGATATTTGAACTGGTGCGGTCAACACAGACACATTTAACAATGCTTCCTGAAAGGATGTTACACTGAACGCAGTAAAAATATGCATACAGTTACACTCTTAATAAATGAATGCGATACTTTGCTAAGATTCTATCATAGTTATAGACGTGAGGCGCAGATTACAAAGCCTCTGAAGCCAAACTCCGAAATGTGTTCAGTTGGTTCATGTGGTTAATAGTATGGCACTGTAATATACTGCGTTACATCTCAGGATACCTGGCCCTCTTCCTTTCACACACCTCTTTTCACTCATTGGGCATTCAGAGGAGGTGCTTGGGTAGGTCTCTCATGTTTATGGATTATCCTGTTGGCTATATTCCTTGCCTGCTGGCTCCTGCAGAGGAACTGGAAGCAGGGAGGATGGGGTAACAGCTTTCTTGCTCCCTAAACCCATCGATAGCTAAGTATGGCGTGCGTCAGATTAATGCTAAGTATACGCTCTTGAGAAGTTTAGTTTAGGCTGCAGTGCACGTTCGTTCTGTGGAGTGTCCCGTGGATGATAAACTGGCAATCCGTGGAACTGCCGCAACCTCACGTTACCTTGTTGAAATGGGCGTGAATACGGAGAGAGAAGGGCCATATGGAAATCATCTGTAGTCAGGTGCTGTTCGACGCACCACTGAGCTAAATGTTTTGTGAAATCTCGTTTTTGCAGTTTAGTCAAAAGTATGCGTGCACGTATTTTTCTCGGCTGCGTTCAGTGTTTCTGCAAGTCAACAATTTCACGGAGTTAACGGAATTTAATTTGTTTCCAAACACCCGGGACGCGCACCACTCCGTCAACAACTTTCTAAGTTAGTTGCCCATACTTTCAATAGTGGACTTGATTGTCTCGTGTAAGTGCTTCCCTCCATTGTTTTTTTTCTTCCCTTTCCGCAATTACTATTTGTAACAACCCGTCGCCAGGGATGGAGTCAACCTGCGGGAAAGTAGCGACAGCACCTCTGAGCGCAGGAGCGGGTGGAAGTGCCAAAGCGCCGAAACATCTGTGGCGGCAGCAAAACCAGGGGACGCTCTCTCCGCTCCACCACACGCTCGTAGTGCGAAAGAACAGCCGCGTCAGACAAAGGGGCTTTTCGGATACGGAGAAATACCTCAGCTCGATCAACATGGACCGGACTTACGCGGTGGACACGGGGCACCGGCCCGGTTTGAAGAAATCGCGAATGTCGTGGCCGTCGTCGTTTCAAGGTCTTCGACGGTAAAGAGGTGTTTTTTTCCTCTCTCTCTCTCTTTCGACCTCCTCTCTCCTCGTTGATGATGGGCGTGTGTGGAGGATTATGAGATGGAGGGAGAACGGTGCTTTAAAGTAAACCAAATAAAATCTTAGATTTAGTCTTCAACTTTGTGGAGCTCAAACTGGGTGTTAGTTATTGCGTTAAGCGGTTATTTTGGGCTTACGTCACTTTGTTGTACTGGTTTGGAAGTAGCCTCGGCTGTGTGTGATTCAGCGACAGAGTATTAAGTCGTAGTAAAGGTGTTTTAAGTCGGTGCTGTGCATTTCTAGGATGTTTATGCGTGTCATTGAATGCACCGTTCATTTAAAACGACTCCATGGGGATTAAACAGGGGTTTGCTCATCCTTCAGCAAGGAACTGGCAAGAAGGGAGGCGTTGACAAAACGAGTGGGTTACTATTCACGTATACAGCAGAAGCAGTTCAACTCTGTGAAACCGACCATCCTTGCAATGGGGTTCGGAGATGGTCCAAGTGAGATCAGCATAGTATTAAAATTGTATCAATTATAAGACCTAATATCCATAACATCTAATTTAAAACGCTGTGTATGTAGAGGTGGCATTTTTAATGATAACCGCCCATGTCTACGACTAAATGACGAATAGGTCTACTTTGAGCATCCAAAAAGAAGACGCAGTGATTACTTTTCATAAAGTCTGCAAAGAGGGCTTACTGTATGAAAAACAAATGACAAAGAAGCCTTCGTAACCGCGTATTTTAAAGCCGTCTTCTTGCATATGGATCGCATACGCCCTATAGCAGTCATAGTTAAACATCCAGCACTGCCCGTACACATGGGAAATGTTGACAGCCTACTGCTGTTCAGCAAAACACAACGACATCCGAGAAGGTCACCGTAATCTCTGTCTGTTAACTAGACGTTGCAGCTGTAATGCAAAGCTCACTTCCCTTTGCTGGTGGCTTCCACTTACCCACTTTAAATCTCAGGATCGCAGGATAACAGAAAAATCCTGGTCTACTGACAGAAGAACCCGTCTGTCTGTGACAGAATAATCATATTGGCAGCGTGTCCACGCTGTTTAAGAGGCTCAACAGTGGAGAATGTAGTAGACCTACCCCTGGGATTAGACTGAGGTAGCCAGAGAAGCTGAGAAGCACCAGAGTTGACAAGGTGGTAAAACCCACAGCGCCTATTAATTATTCTATCTCTTGGTGTGAAAATGTAGGATACACCTCACGGAGGCAACTGGATTTTGTATCGCCATTTTTCAATGCACACATTTTGTCAAAAGAAAATGATTGAGTCCATTTGGGATTGAAAGATCACCACATTTCCTTCTATGGGGATTTACATCAGTAAACGTTTATACATCCAACCTTTGCTCTAAAGGCTAATTAAAAGGCACCCATCCAATAGATGATCAAGGACACTAAGACAGTTAATCCATGAATTTCAGGTGGATGGTGACCTGACATTGCAGATCACGATCCACCTGATGCTGATAATGCTAATTACACACGTCAACACGTACCACGTACCACAGAAGTTTACTCCAGACTTTTTGGACACTACATTGTATTCATTTGCATTTTAGGTATATAGGCCCACCGCCTTTGAAGAAAATCACAAAAGCCTTCCTTTTGCGTTATTTATAAAGATTAAATATAACAATCAACGTTTTCTTCTATGAAAGGAATACGCCATCAAGAGGAACAAGAAAAAGAATTGGGGGGGAAAGTAATTTGTGTGGCCCTATTTCTGCGCTGGCAAAAAAATAATAGCGTTCACAACAGCTCACTTCTCTCGTGTGTTACGTGGAGCCGTTCCTTTGTGCCTTTGTTTTCCGTATTTTATGCTCGACGCCTCATAGAGCTTCCTGTGTGAGTGTGTGTGTTTGCTTCGTTAGATGGCGCGGCAAATAGCCCAACAGCCCCGAGGTAAAACACATCATCACAATGTGTCATAGCCCCAGCCAGGCCCGGTCCCTGCCCGTGGCTCCCTGGGAGAGCTCAGTAAGAATCTGGAGTATTCCGCGAAGATGAGGTGGTATTTTTCCCATTCCTCCCCTCCTGCGTGCTTCTCGCCGTTGTACGGACTCTACCGGGAAATCCTTTGTGTGCTGCAAAACGGAGAAGACTGTAACGATATCTCACACATCCCCCATTACACTACACCGCCGTACCCTACGCTCCGACCCTTCCTTTTTTCCTTTCTTCCCTCCCTGCCTCATGCAGTCGAGGGTGAACATTAGGTCCTTGATTTCCCCTCTCCCAGCCTCCCTGTGCACTCACTGTGGCTGGCGAGGCTAAGGCCACAGAAAGCTTTCCAGCCAGTTTGAAGTGCGACCTACTGGCTATGTCATTATATTCCATGGGTGTTGGTGAGTGGGGTATCGCCATTGGTTATGTGTCTATATATAACCACAGCCATAGTCCTAGCGTATAGGCCGCCACAGCGCTGGCATGACAAATGACTCACAAGTACTCCAAGGCAAGTCAGAAGAAATGTGTGACGAATGCCCGGGATTAGATGTACGGATGGCAAAATAAACCCATTTTTATTGTCGTGCATCAGCTTCAAATGGCAACTTTGCTTAAAAAAAAAAAAGTGGTCATGTAGAGTTTTTTATAAGTCGCTTTGGATAAAAGCGTCAAATGCCCTAAATGTAAACGTAAATGTAGAGTCATGTTCAATGCCAACAACTCATTGTACATGGATGTTAGTCTTTGGGGGACCCTTATTGAGTTGCCTGTTCAGACGAGAAGCGAAGGTGTACTGAGTTTGTCACTCAGATACGGTCTGTGGCAGCACACCATGAAAGACAAGAGTGGAAAGTAAGAAATGGCCGATACAAGCAAATCGAAAAAGGCAGACCACGTAAGCTTGTCACATCAATGTAGCCC
>OMKP01032752.1:0-18585 GCA_900302375.1 Bathygadus melanobranchus
CATACCGTCTCCTGGGCAGGTATACACCGCTAGACACACAGGACTCATACCGTCTCCTGGGCAGGTATACACCGCTAGACACACAGGACTCATACCGTCTCCTGGGCAGGTATACACCGCTAGACACACAGGACTCATACCGTCTCCTGGGCAGGTATACACCGCTAGACACACAGGACTCCGGTGATACTGGCGAGCGCGGATTCGGAGCGTGAATATCTGTTGAATATCCGATATCTTTCTAGCTTAAAAAAAACTACTTTCAAACTACAGATGTGTGATTATTTTAATACACCACCACAGTAACACAATGCTGCGAAACTAAGGCATTACGTCACTTGTTACAACAAAAAAAGTAATCAGAGTACTCTAACGTGTTACTTTGTAGTGTGTTACCCTGGTAATGAGGCATCAGACACTGTAGCACTTAGATATGATTTAGCATTTAGAAACGTTCCTGAAACATGATGAGATCTATGACACCTAAGGAGTTATGCCTGTCATCTTAGTCAAACAAAGTGGAGGACATTGTAACATTGATTTGACCTGGGGCCTGCAGCACTTAGATAAGTAGTAAGGCACCAGAATAATGCTACAGAAAACAAACCAACTGTTGTCTTTGACTTAATTGAACAGCCTAATCTTGTCATCATAGAAACCAAGCCTCTGTGTGTTTGTGTGCAGGCGTCACTGCTCAGTGCGACCTGCTCCACGTTCATTAGGACATTAGAGGAGTGCATGACCCTGGCCAACCACAATCTAGCAGCAGACATCCCACCCCCGGAGAGGGTTGGTGGGCCTTTTATTCTTTCTTCTTTTTAAGTTCTGTAATAAATCCATCCAATCGACTGGAGAAATTAGCTACTGAATTTCCAAAGTTGAGTTATGGCCCAGTAACATTAACAATATGTGTCTGTCTGTCTGTCCAGACAAAGAGGTCTATCAGTCACCCTGGGACATATAGTTTTGACAGGTGAGTTTACACATACACATAGTTTGATCACTGACTTAGTTGTCATGGTGACACCAAGCACTATGTAATTACTTTTCATCAATCAGGCAGTCTGCTATTTGTATCCACTAGTGGTCATGAGGTGGCAACAGAGTTGCAGGTGGAATACAAGCTGCTTCACCTATTGGTAGTCACAAGACTGTTTAAAATATATGCATGCTAGGAAACTTAACAAGGGAAAACATGCTCATGAACCTACCTAAGTTAAAGTTTTATTAATAATTCAATAATAATCGTTCAACATATTTTTGAATAACATTTTTGTTTGTTGTAAGCTAAACAAATTAAAAACACTAGATAGTTAAGAGTCCACATAACTCTAACATTTCCTCCCCCTTCAGGTCTAATATGAAGGATTATTATGTGGGTGGAGGTCAAAGGTCGACTCAACGAAGAAACCGCACTTGTTCCGACAGCTCTGTCTACGACGCTGACCGTAAGATTTGCATCACATGGATCATATGAATCTTTCAGGATTAAATTATATAAGCATTCATAAAGAAAAATGTGTACGCGTCATTAAGTCATATGACATTAAGTCAAATACAATTAAGTGTGTGTGTGTGTGTGTGTGTGTGTGTGTGTGTGTGTTCCAGGTTTCATGCCCAGTCTCAATGGTGACGGTTCCATCCCTGAAGAGAGAGTGGGAGGGGCTACTCTGAAAACCGCTGCCACTGACACAGACACTGACCTGTCAATGTAACGGCATGTCCATGTGATCGCCTCTGAGCTCGCCTCACCCACTTCTTGTGAGCCATCTGAATCAAAGGTAGAACAGGGTTAGCGTTTACCTGTACAGGGCTAGAGTTAGCCTGTCCAGGGTTATGGCCGAAATTCATGGCACACCGACCTGGGGTGACATGTCTGCTGCAGAACACCCACAGCAGTGTGTCCATTATAATCAATCGAAGCTGCTTCATGGACGACTCTTCTCTATTTATGGCCACCTGGTCTCTTTTTTTTTCGATCTACACGTCCCTCAATCAGGAAAACTCCATAGAACTGTGTAAAAAAAAAACGAGAAAAAATATGAATACATCATTGTAGTAAAGGCAATGCGAGAGAAGCAGAGCAACCTCATGGGTGTTTTGACATTGCACATTAAAATAAATCAATCAAATAAATGTGTAAACATGATCCTGTAGTTAAAACGATCTAGTTAATTCAGTACCAGTTAATATAGCTTACGCTTCAGAACCGCATAACAAACTACATTATCGCTTAGCAAAACTCAATATGCATACAGTGAAGCCGATTATCTATGAATGTGGATAAATACTGGCAAAGGCACGTAACCACACGCTACATAGACGGAGTCTGTGTAGCAGGTAAAAAACGCAGCTCCGCCCCGCCTATGTGACACGCCACATCCGTGTCCCATGTATTTCTGGCGTTAGGGTTAGCTTTCACCGGGTTAGTCTGTACAGGGTTAGGGTTAGCCTGTACAGGGTTAGCATGTACAGGGTTAGGGTTAGCCTGAATAGGGTTCTTCACTAACCCTGTACATTGAAGATCCAAGGTCACCAAAGGGTCGCTAGGGGAAGGCAACAGAGGACTCTTACAACAGACCGGCCTATAGAACTCGTTGATTGCTTGGTCCATCTAAAGATTCGTCAAAGTGCTCCCACATATGGGAATCAGCGTTGGAGTTCAACGCCTTTCTTCTGTCTTCTGAAATCAACCCCCCCCCATTCTCTTTCCTCTCAAGACGCTTGTAAAGCTTCTCCTGTTGCAGTTGGACTGTACAGCCTGTAAAGCTATCAGCAAGAGAGACAGACAGACAGCCAGTTTCTGTTGTGTCCATGCTCAGTGGTCCGTTCAACGCCGCCATTAATTTCAGACAAGGCAACAATGAAAGAGTGTGACAAATGGGCAGGCGAGAATGGGCAGGCTTTGAGTGGTTTAGCCATTGATGAAACTCTACTATATTGTCACACATGGTGTCAACGTGATTGACAGCTGATTCAACCATTCAAAACTCAACTGAATTGAAAAGTGGCCAGCTATGCCACTCTCACCTCAAATTAACCCTAATCGTAAGCCTATTAACTTAACCCATAATGGGGTTGCACATTGGACAACTTCGCGGAAAACACAGAACATTTGAAAAGCTTGAAACCACGATGAACCTAAACCGTAGCTCCAATTCCTTCCTCCAATAGCTTTTTCCTGTGAACCGTTTTTTTAAGGAAAATGTAGGATGATCAAATTAATGGAGTGAAGAATCGAACAATGGACAAAGATGGTAGCTGACCACTGTCAGGTGTTATGGTCGCTTGTTGTGTGTGATCAGTGTAGACTAGTGTCAATTCTCCTTTGTTGAGTGGAACATTTCAATTGAGTGCTTTATATTTTCGTACTTTTAACGTTTAAATTTTCGTTAACATATTTAGCAAAAAAGAAAACTTTTTTTTTTCTGCCTGTAAGAGACTATATCTATGTTTGGATTATTTGTGTGGATGGTTGTATCAGAAGATACTAAGGTCTTTAGCCAACCAGGTTATAGTCTGGCTGACAGGATGTAGGCTGCGGGTATACGCCTGCCATTCTCCTCCCCTTTCGCTATTCACATGTTACCATTTTCCCATCAGTAAAAGTTGTATCACATAGTTGACATGAGTCTTTTACAGTTTTCTGTGGTGTTTTCTTTTATGTGGATTTAGCCATTTTAATGCCAGAGCTCGCCTCCCCACGTGCAGATGTTCCACCAAAACAAGCCCCCCCGACACTATTTTGCAAAGGCGCCGTCGCTGCATCTTGAGCTTAGCGCCGCCCAAGACGATCGTGATCATTTTAAAGAAACACAAACAAGTGTTTTTTACCCTATCCGACAATGGTAATGAGTTCAGCCAGACCTTTCTCCAGCATTAGGGTTAGCGCTAAAACCATATGTGGAGATAGGTCTGGCTATGCAAGCCCGATCAGGTTATGATACTCAACCACAGGGGGCGAGTGAGAATAGTATTCTCCCTAGGAAACTATTTCTGCTTGTTTTGCACTTTAGTAAAACATTAAAAAAAAAAAGATGAATGTTTGTACTCTTGATAGAGAACTCTGGATATCTCCTCTATTGTTGATGGCAGTGTTGCTTGAGATAGTGATAGAAGATGAGAAAGATGAGATTAGCGATAGGAGATTTCTCTAGTAATGGTGTTAAAAGTAAGTATTATGCTTTCTGTTCGTCTAGCTTGCTACAAGAAACTGTAGCGATGAAGCAGCTGCCTCCAGTGGTACTTATGTTTTCACCTTTTGCTTTTAAAATAATGGCCTGAAGAACACATATTGTTTTACATGTTGTTTTATTCTCCCAGAGAGCACTTTTGTGTGATGACATGATGAGACCTTTAATGTGTTGAATGTAAGCATGTGCAAATGGTTTGTCCGAGTCATAGGTTGAACCTCTGTAAAACATCACATATGTTGACCGATATATCGTAGTGACACAGACATTGGCCATATAATGATCAAATTCAAAACAAGCATATTCAAATGTATAGTAAATGGTGTGTTTATGGAGGTTACGAACTGTGAAGTGCTGTCTGTTGAGGACTGTAAACCAGAGTTCTTCCTCAATGTTTTCTATTTTCTTTGTGTTCATCTTCTAATTGTACTTTCTACTCATAGAGGGAGAAATAAGAAAAAAAAATAGATTTAATACAACTAAATATTACAATAAATATACTTTATATGGGTATTGCTGTGTGGCTGAAGCCATAGTTTCTAATTTTTACCTCTGTCAACTTTTAGACCCCCCAGTGATTCCATTCCTTTGTAATGTTCCTGAGACAGTACATCCCCAGACAACTCTGGGGTGTGTACGTGTAGAAGGCTGAATATATAAATATAAATACAGAGGATTACATATATCTGAAGTCACTGTAAGTTGCTCCGGATAAAAGAATCAGCTTTTAATTTCTGAATCAAGAAGTTCAGCTCACGACTACATGACTTTGTATCAGTATCTCCAAAAGACATGGAAGTCACCCCACTTGTCGCTCAGCTGTGAGTGGAAGTGAAATGTAAGGTATTGGTCAACTGTTACCTTATTTACAACCCTATTTGTGTTGGTTCCTGTTGATCAGCTTAGCAAAACCTGATGAGAGTGTTCTCTCTAACTGTCCCCCATGTGGATGTACCAAACTGTTCCTGGTCTAGATTAAAACATTAAGACGGAGGTCAACTTGTTCTCTTGGAGTCCCTGTCAGGTGTGTGTGTGTGTGTGCGGTCGGTCAACATAAAAACCTACACGAAAATAACTCCCGACCCAAACAGCTATTATTATGGTGTCAATATACATCTTTGTTGACTCAAACGTTTACATGCTGTAGGCCAGATAACACATTCAAACAAAACACTTCTCACCTATCTTTACCCTGGCCAACTGCACAATGTTTTGAAGTGAGGGAGTCTCATGTGAATGATCACCAAACACACCTTATCTTTTCTTGATCTCACTGCTCCCAACCCCTCTGCCCCGTGACGACGATGACATCCAATAATAACATACAAGCAATGTAGCGAGACGCTTGGGAGCAACCATGACTTTACAAGGAGCCTTTGGTAAACAGAGCTCTCTGTCCTGATGTGTGTGTATGTACACAGGGTGTGAGTGTGCACTGCCTAACGTCTTGTAGGTGCTCTACCCCCACACTAACTAATGGAGCAGTTAAATCTTAACCGCCTTGCACCTGTCTCAATCACCTGATGCGCCTAGATGTCACCTGGGTCCCAGGAGGGGGGAATTCTCATTGTCACGTAGGTGGTGGTGGTGCCAACCAAGCAAAAGGAACAGCTAAGTGGCTGGGAGGAGTTAAAAGGATAGGTTGGGTTCTTACTCCAAGATAACTTTGAGGTTTGCCACAGGAACAAGGATCGGACGAGTAACCTGGCTGTCCTCTTGTTCCTTTACAGAGGTTTTACCTTGGAGACCTCCGCTCTAAGTCTGGGTAGGTGCACTTTTGTAAAGAATAATTATAAAATATAATTTTAATTGTGGGTTAGCCTCTGGTATATGTTTAGATGGGTTGTTGCTTTTGAGATTTAAGATTTAATATTTACAAAATGGGCCTATCTAAGAGTATGAGGAGACACAAGCTTAGACTGACAGACTAAAACAATGAATTATTGATTATTTAACTACTAAAGTATCTAAAGAATCAAACATATTTTATGTATTATTTTATTTTGGTGGATGTAGGCATATATATTTTTGCTATTAATATTGTATTCCTGCATATGTGTTTCTTTAGACATGTCAAGAGAAGAAAACCAAAATTGTGAATCTGGTGGTCTTACAAACTATACTGAAGACAGACTCAAAGCCAAGGTAAATGACTAATGTAATTACTAGCTTGCATCTGACATGAATGGCATGATGTACATTAGCTGGCACACAGCTATCAGGGAAGCTAGGGAAGTCTTGAAGGCTAACTGATTTATTTAAATGATCAATGTGTATCTCAACAATGTGTACTGAAGTTGTTCTATTCAAATCTTAGTACCGTCAACGATATATTGTTGTTTCACTCTTATGACAAATGTACTTTGTAATGTACAAATGTACTTTGTAAAGCAAATGGACTATTTATATAGCGCTTTTATCCAACGCGTTTACATTGCCTCCCATTCACCCATTCATACACCGACTGCTGTGTCAACCATGCAAGGTAACAACCAGCTCGTTGGGAGCAGTTAGGGTTAGGTTTCTGGTCATTGCAATTGCTCTGTCTGATTGGGACAAATCATGGCAGGTGATGATGGGACATGGACTGTGTTTAGGTCCCATCCCTCCTCCTAATCGTCTCCTTTAGCCTGACCCTCCTTGACCTGGCCCTCCTTTAGCCCGTTTTGTGGCTTCTCCAATGGAGCTACTTTGTGTCAAAATGAGTGGTAGGTCTAAGGAAAAGAATTGATGCTGACCTTTAAATAACGCTGTGTCAGAGGTTGTTAGGGCTTGGGAACTATTTTGATGACTGACTTATTACACTGTGAACACATCACATTTTGTACTGTATTTTTTTTAACCAGGTTCACAGAAAACAACTTTGGCAAATGTATCGCAGGATTGGTTTTAAATTTGCCTTGTTATTGGCCTTCCAGCCTAGACCAGCACCTGAGTTCCTGGTTCTGACGCGGTGTGCCGCCTGCTATGACCAGAAGGGGCGCTCTATGCCTCGTCATCGGGAAGACAGCGAGTCCAGCTCCGAGGTCTCGGAAAATGAACTAGACTGGGACTCGGACACTAGCTCCAGCTCCAGCTGCAGCTCTGAGGCCGCTGCAATACCCGGAGCGGATCAGGAGGACACGCGTGAATCACCTGTGTCTGGATCCAGATCTACAGAAGCTGCGTGTGACCATGCGTTTGAAGCCACAGACCAGGGGGGCTTGCTGGAGACCAACACTGCTGAGCTGGAGGAGACAAAGGAAGAAGTGGAGAATCAAGATGTTGAGGACATGAAGAGGGTCTTCATGTCCTCCCCATCCCCGGGTCTCCTACATCGACCTCCTTCGGTCGTCTCCACCCTTAATTTGCAGGCGTTGCCCAACGACCACAGTGATGTCATAGTCTACACCCAAGTTGGTTACAGCTGTCCAGAATGAGTCAACTTTTAAAATGTTGGGTTTTTGGTCACTTCCTCCTGAGAGGGCCCCTCCCTGGTATTGTATTGAGAAAGCTGTTCCCATTGTCACCTCAAAGCATGTCTAGCAAATTTTCTAGTGAAGCAAAAGCACATCCAATAATTGCTCAGCTAAAATTAATATGGACTAAAGTTAATAGTGGACTAAGACCCAGATGTTCAATGTGGATCTGTATCTAAATATCTCTTCGAGTATTTTGCTGAATCCATAGTTATGTATGCGCAATCCCACTTCTATTGGAAGGATTGGCTGGAAAATAGTATTGGTACATCTATATCATCTATATCATAATGGTATATTGAAACCTTTGGAGGACTTAATTTCGCAATTTGCTATCAGGGATCTTTGGATCTAGTACACCAGCTCCCAAAGCTGCAAAGTTATTAGATAAAGTATTAATGAGCTATGGGAAAGGTAATGAGGTGTGTTTGTTTTATTCCATGATGTAGCCATACCAGGCTGCACTGCTTTGGATTACACACTTTCGTCCAGGGCCTGATAAGTGATTTACCTTCAAACTTGTCTTAATCCCACTCTCACACACACTCTCCTATTCCTAAGAGATACCCCCTCTTGATCTTGCCTGTGTTTCATGGGAATCACATTCAAGAAACAGTATCTTTCTATTTTGTTTATACAGGCCTCTATCTTTCTCTGCCACTGACCTCTGCCCCTAGCCATAGTGGGGGTCTTAAAACAGTCCTGGGACTATGCCCTAAGGAAAACGTGGAGAGCCCCTCACAGACACTCCTGCTCCTTATCTATTTATCTCCCTCTACTTATGTGTTTGAATTGGTAAACATTTCATTCATCTTAAATATTGATATTGTCTATTCCTCAGCTACAAATGTGGTAGAGTGATCAGGTATTTGAATCCATGTTCATTTGTTGGAATACGTGCATGTCTTGTTACTTCTGTGGCGGTAGAGCCATAAGGCCATCCATCCTATGACCATCAAGCGGAACACGTGTGGAAGCTCCACACTCACATTCTTTCTCTTCTTCTCTTCTACTTATATCTTTAATTACATTAACATTTGACATTGAAAGTCCAATGAATACATGCTTTGTAAGTGTAAGTGTTCATCCATGTCGTCACTTCTTTTATTTATTCATATATTTTGCTTTCTACTTTGATTGTGTAAACTACCTCAAGTCAATTATTTAGTTTGCAGATCATTTAACCTCACCAGTACATGTGTTATTATAATGCATGTTTTATATCAGTTAAAAATCAATATGGTAACCATCGATTTTTAATCAAATATATTTTCTTCTATATTTCTGATAGTTTAATGTTTGAGATGTCAATCATTTATTATCTAGGGAAAACCGGAGAAGGAGAATAGGCGTTGTGTAACGGTATGTCCAGCTAGTAATAAACTAGGGAAAGGCAGCGTTAGGCCCAATCAGATGAAGACGCGACAGGAAAAACTCAAATATTGGACAGCAAATATTGGAATGTCTGACGCAAAATGCTTTTTAAAAGTAAGAGACGTCCATTGACTCATCCTCTTTTGGGAAACAACTAAACGTCCGCCGCCTTAAGTTTAGATAAAGTCAACAGAGCTATGAAAGTTCCAGAAGTCCCAAACGTAAGACTTGCGAGACGACTGCAGTTTGTTTTGGGCGGCGAGCATCCGCTAGCCTAATCGTAGGCGCTAAATCGCCGCCAGACCATCGAGATGCCCGCTGGGACTGGAGAGTGCCAGGAGAAATCCACCCTGCCCCGTGAGCCAACCACCACGTCAGTCGAGTCTCCAGAGCGCACGACCGAAACCATCATCCACAAACAGTTTGTTTTGTAAAACTGAGATTAACAAGTTGGTTTTAGTTCATTGATAAAAAAAACAATTACAGCCAGAGATATGTGGCTCAATAGCTATGCAATGTTATGTTCATACAAAGCTGTGTATACACTTTAATGACATAGTTTGAAGACGCAGGGGTCTAAACTTTTTCAGCCCAGGGACCCCTTGGTGGATTGAGAAACGGAGCAGGAGCCTCCTATATATATACATTTATATATATATAAATGCTGTTGCATTTTATCCCAGGCCTATAGGCCTAATAATATATGAATAATGCTGTATTAACCTATTAATATATCCTGCTTTGATACATAGTTTTTTTTTGCCAAATGCCCTAAATGTAAATGTAAGAGAAGGTCTGGGTAATTGTCTTTAAAAATATAATTTTTAAAGTAATACTCAAGCACCCACTTTTATTCACTGTTCTTGCCACTCTCCAATTCAATACACAATAACTTGAGGCCATGTGATATGTCTTGTGTATTCTCTTGTGTATGTGGGCAGCCAGGCCAGCACTGAGTGGTGATGTATTGATTGCCTTGTGTTTTCTCAGCACATTGAGTAGTTGCTGTAGTGCTACTGGATCATTAGAATTATAACAATTTATTTCTGCTTATTTTTTGTTAGTATGGCAAAATGTATTGAATAACATTGAAAAGTAAGTGGATTGTTGGCATTTCTCTTTAAAAAATAAATAGATTTAGTCATAGATTTGGGTACAATATTCTGCCAAAATCATCTGTATGGTACCAAAGCTTTAAGGTTTCTGGCTGGATGTAGAGCACAAAACGTACCCAGAAAAGCAGGAATCAGACTAACAGTTTTAATGCTCCATTAATGTGCTGATGGCACACGCAATGAGAAATGTCACAGATGCAGAAATACTGTTGTCCCTGCTCTGGTCTGAACATCAGATCTGCTGCTGTTTCCACTTACCGGCCAACAGGAGGCTCTTTGTATGGTGTGTGTGTGTGTGTGCGTATACAGTTTGTTCCGGACACTGAGCATTTTGTGTAGCACTAGTAAGTGCTTCAAGCATGTGTGCGCACGCACGCACACACACACACACACGTGCGTCACCAGTGGCAAAAATGTTGTAGGTTGCTTTGAGTGGGATTCAAGAAATTCAGAGAGGAAACAGTTGCATTAAATTCCTGAGTGCTCTCTCTCTCTCCCTCTCTCATTCCACTGCACTGTAATTCAAATTAATTTCAAGGTTTCTCTGCTCAAGTAGCCAATACTTTCTGGGCTCCAGTCATAAAGAATGGTAAATGGATTGTATTTATATAGCGCTTTTATCCCAAGCCCTTTACAATATTGCCTAACATTTACCCATTCATACACCGACGGTGGTGTCAACCATGCAAGGCAACAACCAGCTCGTTGGGAGCAGTTAGGGTTAGGTGTCTTGCTCAGGTACACGTCGACAGTTAGATAAGTGGAGCCAGGGATCGAACCCTTCCGGTTGCCAGACAACCGTTCTGCCTCCTGAGCCACTTCCAGCAGCTGTATTGTTCAACTAAAATCTTTCAGCAAGCAAGTCATGCCCTCTTCACATTATTGTTGGTGAAGTGACTACTGAGCTGCTGTTGTGTTTACTTTTGGGATTATTGTTGTGGCAGCTGGAACCGCTAGCAACAGCTGAGGCTATGGTTACAAAGCATTATGTAACTAATAATTTAGATGTCATACTTGTCCTCTTATTACCTTCTCATCCATCTCTCTCTCTGAGTATTGTCAATTAGTGATAATGGAGCCTCCCAGCTGAGAAGAGCCACCCCCCCCACCCTCTTCTCCCTTCTTCCTGTCTCCTCCCATCCTCTCTCTCTCTCCTCCCTCCCTCTCTCTGTGTGTCTCTCTCTCCCAGTCCCTCAGTCAGTAGAAATGGAGCCCAGCAGTCCTAAGAAGCTACAGTTTGATGTCCCCCCGCTGCAGGGCCAACTAGACCCTCAGGCTGCCGAACATGTGAGTGCACGTCTGTGTGTGCGTGCATGTGTGTGTTGTGTGTAATGTTGTGTGTATTGTCTATCTGTCAAATATGCGCTACAGTGCAAATGTGTGTTCAACAAACATGTTTTTAAGGTGACTGTGTTGTATAACGTTTCTGCACCTTTAGACCAGGCATAGTTTATTCTAGTTATTATTAGAGTATGTTCTGTCTCATGACAAGGTCAACATTTGTAAACAACTATTTAAAACAACTTTTAAATTGGCATTTTGAAAAATGTATTGGGGCAACAAACAGAGAGTAGTTGTTTATGGGTTGTTTTAGGCTTTAGATTGATGAAGCCTGGAAGTGGTTTGAGACCATAGAGGCAGATTAAGGATGGGAATAGTAGCTAGTGACCCACTAAAGGTATAGAGTGATGGATAGAGTGATGTTGAAATGTCCAAAACAGATTTGATGGCATTTGTTTTTTAGCAGATGGTGATTTAAGGAAGTATAATATAGTGGGACGTAATTGTCCAGTGATTATTATTATTAATTCCTTCACTAGATAATATGTTGTAGTTCCAGACTACAAGTCCTAAAAGCAAATATCACTTGCACACTAAATATGTGTGTGTGTGTGTGTGTGTGTGTGTCTTTCCCAGATCCGTCGCAGAAGACCAACTCCTGCCACTCTGCAGATATACAGACAACCCATCGGAACAGGTAGAGTGAGAGAAAGATAGAGACAGACAAACGGACAGAGAGACAGACAGAGACAGAGCCGTTTAGAGACAATAGTGCTGATGTATAGAGTCCAGGGAGAGAGAGAGGGAGAGAGAGCTGGGGTGGGGGTTGTTGTTGTAATGGAATCTTTATTAAATTATTGTTGCAGCGGATGGTAAGTGTTCTTTGTTCTGACTGGAAAGATGGAGGTGTGTGTGTGTGAGCAAGAGAAAGAGAGGAGACACACGAGAGGAGAGAGGAATAAATAGAAGGAAAAAATGGAGAGAGCAACGAGCACCTGTGTTTGCACATAAAGAGAGAGAGAGAGAAAGAACATCTGTGCTGATGTTATGTGTCTGAGAGGTTGGGCAAGATAGAGAGGAAGCCAGGGTAGAGTGAGGAGGGAGAGAAAGAAAAATGGGAGAGAGAGAGAGAGTCCATGAATCTGTGTCCATGTCCATTTACAGATTGAAGTTGTTTTTAAAGAGCGAAACATGAAGGGAATTACCAACGCTAACCAAGGTTTTCTCTCTCTGCAGATGTGGGAGGACAGAACATTGCAAGTGGAGACACGCAGGTTTGTATGTCACACCACACACACATACACACACACACACACACACACAGTTGTTCCAGAACAGGCCAAGATTGTTATTGTTGTCTGTTCTTTTTTTAACTAGAAAGGAACATTTTGAGAAATAAAGACAGACATGTAATTCACATGCAGATAGAAATAGTGAAAACCCCATCCCTCATCCTCTTCAATGTTTTCCTGTCTGGTTGTTAATGTTTTTAACTGAGTCACGACCATTTTCTCATCATCATGATGGACAATAAATCAGAATTTTACTTTTGTACTTTTGTTTAAAAAGCTTATCATTTAAATGATGTTAAATTGTCAGCTTCACTCATCTTGCTAGGTCGTAACAACTGATAGATTTCCATTTTTATATATATGTATATTGCATTGTCTTATTCTGTAGGATCCAGAGGCAGCTCAAAGGAAGCAGGGTACTTATGCTGCGCCCACTATGAAAGGTACATACTTTCATTCTATTATACTACTATCATCATATTAAACTACATTGGAGCTATAGAGCAGGAAGGGTGGAGTGGTCGACACCTGGGCTGTGAACCAAACCGAACCAAAGTATTGATATTCTTCTTCAGTTTTCATCATGTTATGGCTGCCTATGGAGGTTAGGACACCACTGGCCATCCTTGAAGAGGAGGTTGCTCCCATTACTGTTTCAGGGCTCTGGGTTAGTGAGTTCCACAAATCACATTTTAAAACACATTTTCATATCATCCTTTAAATACTGTTTGGACTGCAACTGTGGTTATTTGGGCACCATGGACTATGCTGAAAGAAGAGAAACGCTGTGTGAGCAGTACAGTACGTCTACTGTAGTAGCTACTGTGTGACCATAACAGTACTACGACTACTGTAGTAGCTACTATATGACTATATCAGTACAGTACATCTACTGTAGTAGTTACTGTATGACCATAACAGTGCTCAGTCGACTGTAGTAGCTAATGTATGACATAACAGTACCACGACGACGTTGAAGCACTTTTATGGTCATGCACACTCAGCGCTAGGCCCCCCGTTAGCTATGATTTACTACCAAGCGTATTCATTTTGTGTGCATTTTGATATGGATGGGTGGGAGTATGATTATTGTTGTTGTGCGTGTTTCAGAGAGAGAGACAGAGAGAGAGAAAGAGAATGCTGGCCTGAGTAAGAGAGAGAGAGAGAGAGAGAGAGAGAGAGAGAGAGAGAGCGAGTACTTCCAGGAAACAGAGACAGTAAAAGCATATTGATCCCCTCTGAGTGCTGTGTGTGTGTGTGTGTGTGTGTGTGGTGACTATTGGGACTGCTGCTGGTTAGCTTATGTACCATATGGCTTATGCATACATTTAAAAATGTATTCTTTAAATCTTTCTGGACCATCAGATGTTCTAATCAATCACAGAATATTTGAAAATATGCATGTATTAAACTGTATTTTAAGCTGACATATACACTCAACAACAAATCTGGCCAAATGTCTTCTGCTGAGGTGTCTCCCGTTTAGGTTGTTGTCATCCCAAAGTTCATACATTGGTTAAACATGTAACATTGTTAAACATGTAACATTGTTAAACATGTAACCTTTGTATTTTACAGCCTCACTAAAAACCCTGTTAAGAACACTTTTCATTCAAATGATTTTCTTAAGCCAGGCATGGTCATGCATGGTGGCCCTTCTCTTATATGTAATGATATCCTATTTGTAGCTATGGTGCTTGGCTGAGATATTCTCAGTATTACTCTACAAGCTCAGTACTACTTGGTAGGAAGAAACCTGAATCTAAACATAAGTAAAGGGCTTGTCAATATGTGCAGGTCCCACCCCAGTGCTGCAATGAAAATGGAAGAAGCACATAACGAGATTCCCTTAACGCATTGCAGCGCTATCACAATCATCATTATGCCAACAAACTTCTGCACCGTCTTCCCTTAATCTAAGTCCCTTTGCTTGATCTTTGCGTGGCATTTGATTTTTCTCTTATCGTTTGGTTTCTAATCCTTTTGCTTATGATTCTAAAGCAGAAGTTGCTGTGGGGGGTTGAACTGGCAATAGTTGAAACCTGAATGTCGCACCACTGATGTTTTGGTCCAATTTTGCTATCAATCATTTATTTATTAAAAGGCCATGTTTTAATTAGTCTTGTTGACAGTAGTGCTAATGCTATCAGACAATTGCTGTCAGACATTAACTTCTATTCATTCATTTTAGTACACTGACTATTATTAGAACATGTGGTTACTTACCTACTCCTTTGAATATTTGATGCTTTCAGTTGGCTGCTTTTGCTGGCTGCTATAAAACTGTTGCATTTAACAATATTGTTTCAAAATTGTAAAATTTCTATTTTTCAAGGATAAAATGTGCCCATTCATGAGTCAATCCATCCAGGGAATTGTTCCCTATAATTTGTTATATTCTGGTCCACTTTTCTCTCTGGTCCACTTCTCGGGCAACAGTGACTTTTGTCCGAAATTGATATAGCTATAGCTGTAGTTACAGCTCAGACCACTAGAGTTTGCTGATTGGGAAACTTTCATAGTGCAGGTTTAAGGTAGACTCTCATGTAGAACACCGTGGTTGGAATAACAATTAATCTAGTACTTGTAGTGGAATATTAGGCTTGTGCTTGTAGTGGTGGTGTTTTTCCACTAGGGACTACTTTCTCTCTCCAGAGCTACAGCTGGGGATGGAACAACATCGTCTTGGTCCAGACCTCTGTGAGACTGAGGGCCAAATGAGTCCAATCACAGCACAACTTTATGGCAGTCCTGCGCTGTGGGCCAATCACAATGGGCCAGAGGAGGCCAATGGGAATGAGACAGTGCTGCTCTTAGCCAATGAGGAAAGAGGAGTAGCAGAAAGCAACAGTTCAGGGGGTAAATACCTTTAAGATTCAATAAACACATGCCCAAAATCCTAAATTCATGATGACACAATGAATGATGATTATGACACAATGTAACTGATTTGTTATCTATGGCTACAGATACTGTTGCAAATGTATCACTTAACTGTTTTGAATTGAAGGAAAGATTATGCCACCTATGACTGAATACAGAGATTTAAGCATACTCTTTATTGGGTTAGATCTATCATGGGTTTGTAGAACAATGTCAGCATAGAACAAGAACATGTTTAAAACTTTGCCAGGAATATATTTCAGCTTGTTTAATGGTAACAACAAAATGCCTTTGAGCAAGGGGCTGAAACCATACCATGTTAATAATTGTAAGTAGCCTGTGATTAAAGACAATTGACTGAAAAAAAAGGAAAGCAAACCTCAAGGTCAGGATTGCAACCCCAGATGAAATGTGTGGCTAACACTTAAGACAGAAGCAAATGTATGACATTTATATCTACACAACTAGCGGCTTATTTTGTGACAACAAATAATGAACCCACATGCCTACATAGGTTTTAGCGCCTGCACATGGTATGTTGTTCAGTCTTGTTTGAACAACACACCATGAGCAATAGACTAACCGCTCTTCTCCCTGTCTCCTCTCTTTCATCTGCCTGCACCATGTTAACATCTGCATCTCGCTATGTCTCTCCTCTCTCTCTCTGTCTTTCTCAGACTTGTCTTGTGACCACAAAGAGGAAGTGTCCAGTCCGGGCTCCATCTCCCGATAGCCACATTTCACCTCACACACATTCTTGCTTTTCCTCCTTTCCAGTCCATCCAATGCTATTCTGCTCTTCTCTGTCTTCTCTATCATATCCTTCCTACTTCCCATTAAACTTGGGAAATAAGCACACTCAACTCTGTGTGATGACAACACACAATGATGTCTTTTAAATGTGGGGGAAATACACACACACACACGCACACAAACATTATCAAAATGAGTACTAAAACCACTCTTGTAGGTGATCTGATGAAATTGTTAAAGAAGTTGCTGTGAATAAAGTTGAATTATATTGACATATATTATGGATGTCTGAATAATATATACTGTATATATTTTTATTCTATTTAATATGCTTACTTAAATAACATTGAAACTTACAAGACATGAATGGGTTGGACTGGAATTATCTACAGTTATACGGTGTGGTTAAAGTATAAGGTGAAATAATTACCAACCCTATATGCCTTATGGATCATTTAGCTAGAAGCATTTTGACTGGATTAAATAAAGTGTCTCTCTTTAACATTATCCTTCACCAAAATAATTCCACTGTCTCTATGGGACACACAAATGCATGTGTGCACACATCTGTTTTCAGGTGCTGTCCCCTCTGCAAGTAGCAGTGGGGACACATTCATTATTATTAATGAATTATTAGTATTAATTAGACTGCTCCCTTGTTTTTACATTAGGCTGCACTGGTGTCTGCTGGTCCAACACCACAGTGTGTCTGCGTGTGTGTTATCATGTCACCTGTCATGCAGGGCCTACACAAAGACCCTCCCCACCACTTCTATAGGATATTTTGGTGAAAAGTGATAATCTCGTCTTCACTAGGCTAAATGAGGTTGAGGGAACTCAACAACTTCAAAAGCGCTATATAAATGCAATTAATTATTATTATTAGGTATTCACAGAGTGTCTGAGGGATTTGAAGTCTAATTGGCACATGGATATCTCCATTAACAAGTGTGCAAATTTGGAGTAGATAGTTAAAAACACTATGTTCATGTTTACACAGCGTTCATTTTAGTAAGTGTTCAGCTAAGGGCTAGGCACCTTTTGGCCCACAGGCGGCGCAAAAACACAAACAGCATTCAGTGAACCACCATAATGTTTGTTAATTTAAACAAAACATTAATTTCTGCCCCATGACATTTGTGGACTAAACAAAAGTTGTGGAAGCAGTCTGGATGTTATTATTGTTATTACATTGTGAATATTTAAAAAGTTATTGGGTATATAATATAAGGTTGTGGAAGGAGGTCATATATAAATAATATATGAGTAATTTGGCTTTGGTTTCACAAGGTCCTGCGCTACCTCCACACTCTCTGTTACCCCTCTCCCTGTGTACTTAGCATGACCATCACTTTGTTGCCTTCTCCCTCCCCTTGAAGTCCTCCACCTCCGCCCTCCTACTCCTCACATCGTCACCTCCCGCTGAAACCTGAGGAAGTCTCTCCCGCTACCTCCACCTCCTCTCAGACTTCACCTCTAATGTGTCAGCAACCAAATCTGCCTTCTACCTGACCTCTTCTCGTCCCTCCTCAACCCTCCTCCTCCTTCTACCCACACAGCTGATGACTTTTTAACCCACTTCACCAAGAAAGTGAAGGACCTTCTTTAACCACTGCTGCTATCCTCCCTCCCCCAACACCTACCTCTGTTAGCCTCACCTGCTTTACCTCTCTCTCCTCTGAAGATGTCCACAGACTAGTTATGTCCAACCACGCCACTACCTGCCCCCATGACCCGATTCCCTCCTCCCTTCTCCAAGGCATCAGTACTTCTTTTACTTGACCTCTCTGCCACTTTCGACACTGTGAACATCAGATCCTCCTCTCCACCCTCGCCGAACTCGGCATTGTGAGATCTGCACTATCCTGGTTTACCTCCTACCTGACGGACCGCACATATCAGGTCATATGGAACGGCTCCCTGTCCAGACCCTGTTCTCTTGACACCGGAGTCCCCCAAGGATCAGTCCTAGGACCTCTTCTATTCTCCCTCTACACTAGATCTCTAGGCTCTGTAATCTCAACCCACGGCTTCTCCTACCACTGCTACGCAGACGACACCCAACTATGCCTTTCTTCCCCCCCCTCCGACACCCAAGTTGCAACACGCATTTTGCAATGTCTGGCAAACATTAGCAAATGGACAACTGCGCATCACCTCAAGCTCAACCTCGACAAGACTGAGCTGCTCCTCATACCGGGGAAAGACTGCCCCCACATGGACCTACTTGTCTCCA
>OMKP01032754.1:0-14916 GCA_900302375.1 Bathygadus melanobranchus
CCTTTGTTTAGCTGGTTATGATCCAACACAGCTTCCAAGCAAGCGGCGAGCGTATCCTCTCATATAATTGCCGAGGGGGAATTCATTCAACTAACTACACAAACGGCATTCTTCAGTGTTGAGGCTGGCCTTGGCGGTGCACGCCGGCAGCACCAGAGGAAGGGGATGCACACAGCGGTGTGTGTTGTCAGCCCTTTTCATTCTCCATACAGAGCACTTACACACTAAATAACACTGGGGCTCACTGGCGCAGAAGAGCGGCCGTGCGCGGCCGCGGCGTAATTGCTCACATATGAACAAGGGATGAAGGAGATGACGGATTCATAATGTTAGTCAAAACAGCGTGTGGCCAATTAGCCTCGGACGCTGCTAGCATATTATTACGAGGACACATGACAATAAAGGCACTTAATCCATTACTTTATTGGCCTGTTGATGGCCCCTTAAGTACATTCTGGTCCTGTAATGCCCCTTATGTGTTCTTAATTGCCTCATTAAAACTATTGATTTGATCAGAGAGCGACAGTGGTAGAAAGTCAATGTGATTGGTCAGAAAGAGACATGTGGGATTTGGACAGGTTAGTGTCCTTGTGTTCGGTGCACAAGATGTATGAATTAGAAACGCTCAGAAACTGCCGTGCAAAGCGTATAAATAAGATCACAAAACGATATCTTACCTCAAACCCCACATCCATACAACATATTTTATTCACTGCTGGCAGAAAGCGTCCAGTCCCAGTGGATATATGAGGTTTTATATAAAGTTTATAATTGAGTTTATATCGCTCCAAGCTTCCTTTTATCTCCTTTGTCTTAAATGAGACTTCGGAACATCGCCTCTTTAAGATACAAGGGGTTGAGTGGTGGGCCAAATTAGGTGAGTGATGGTGCTGCAGATAAAAGGCGAGATAATTAGCAAAATAAGGTGGGGATAAGGGGAAGATAAACGTTAAACGGATGCGTGAGCTTTGAACAACCTAACAAGGTCAGCTGGGAATTCACCAGATTAATGAGAAGAATCTCTGTGATCGCCAAGGCAGGGAATGGAAAGCAGCTTGTACTGTATGTGGAAGTGTGTGTGTGTGTGTGTGTGTGTGTAGAACTATTACGGTCAGTGGATGAACCGCAGTGTGTGTGTGAGAATGACTTTAATATGGACATAGAATATACACCGAAGACGTCTGTACTTTGGCCACATTTTGAGTAATCCGATCCAGAAATCCAGGACCGGATCCAAAGTACTTTCAACCAATCACAACACAGTTGTTAAGCTATGCATTACAGTCGTCCACTCCGGCTATGTTTTCGGAGGGGACACATTCTCATTAACACCGCGTCGTGGCATTTACATCGCTCGTCTGTCTTGAGAGACTATGTATGAGTCGTCCTAACTGACTCTAACACCGAGCTTTTCATGAGTATTTACAAGACTTGAATTGAGTCACTGTTGTGAATCGATGGTGATACTTCTCTCGGTCTCTCCTGACACAGATGCCCCCGGTATAGTGGCTAGAGCTGCATCGCTGGAAGCAGTACTACAAGCTGGCTTGGAGAACCATAAGTTGTTTTTAGTGCAGGCCTTACAGGTATATAAACCTGTAACACACAGTGATTTGGGACTCGTGGCCGCTGGCTTGGCTGAATAGGCCCAAGCGCACACAGCCTGGGTCTGTATGTGCCTACGTTAGTGTCTAAGTATGTGTATATTTCTGTATTGACTGTGGAGCGGTAGCTTCATCTGCAGTAATATTATGGGATAGCTATCCCTGTTGTCGGCGCAGACCTCAGTAAACCATTGTTTTCCAGCGTAGGAGAAGCTCCCGGTACGAATCAGAAAGAAAAGTTTCATCTCATTCCGACAGCTTGGCATTTTCATTTTCAGTTCGACGAATGCAATTGTCTCTCATATCTGGGAATAAAACGGCAGCCCTGCAGTCAAAACTCCATCTATAGTTTTCAAGAACAAATATTGGGCTGGAATTTAAAACAACCCTAGAAAAGAGCGTCCTCCGTACTGCTAGCTCTCTGTTGTCTGAAGTGTGGTGCGGTTCCTGAGCAGAGCCCACGTTGGACCGCGTTGTCGCTCACTGATCAACTACAGGCAATTCCCGCCAATGGGTACAGGGTATTGAAATATAGTTCTCCTTGAAAAAACAGTGTCTGCGCTCCACGGTGACATATTGTTTCACTCGGCATGCCCACCACGCCTCGGTATGCATTCACCTCAGGGAAGCAAGCGGGTGAGGCGTGCTGCTTTACTTTACAACGGCACCTTCTGCTCCTCTATGTCTGCCTCACTAGCGTCTAAGTGGGGAAGGAAATCAGGGTCGCCCCCGGCCTGCTGAGCGAGGGGTCCGAGGGTCCAGCCGAGCTGAAATGCTGTTCTCCCGCTCTCTCAGCTCAGCAGTGTTTACAGGAAGTCTGAAGCAGGAGTGGAGTGAGTGAAGCTGCTCTTTTTTTCTTTTTCCTTTTGCATATGTAGTTCTAATACCTTGGGGAATATAGTCACACACAAGCAAGCACGCACGCGCACACGCACGCACGCACGCACGCGCACACACACACACACACACACACACAGTTGTTCCCTCACAGGGAAACAGCTTCAGGGAGTTTTCACAGTAGGGTGTACACAGCAGGGACTTCAAACTTCCAGTGTCAAAAGTTCTATGTGTGTGTGTGTGTGTGTGTGTGTCTGTGTGTGTGTGTGTGTCTGTGTGTGTGTGCGGAAATAGAGGCACTGTTCCTAAATGGCCATGGTTACAAGTAATGTATAATAGCAGATCGAAAAAAAAGACCTGAAATGTAAATCTTATATCAACATTCATCTCTACCATATTGTCTTTGTTATTATTTTCTTGGCAGCACGTCAACATAAGTGGATATGTATCTCTGTAAAAGGGTTATATTAACGGTGTGCATATTAACTGTTTTCCCTTGTAAACTCATCACTGCCGGTGTCTGCCTCACAGAGCGAGGAGCCTGACCACAGAGTTGAGTTGTTATTCGCACTCTCAACTCTGAACGCTTGTTCATTTGTCCTCTGAGTGATGCTATCCAGAAGGACACAGCAATAACCAATACAGGGGCCGCACAGTAGTGCACAGTCAGTGCTTGTTAAGAACTCACACACAATCTCCCACACGAAGCTGGATATCAGAAACACTGCACCTGAACACCTTCTATAATGTGTTATTATTTACAGGTTGTTTATCAGGGAGGAGCAACACTCAAACATGTCATTTGTCATTTCTGTGTGCATTCACATGCGTGTGCGTGTGTGTGCCTCTTACCCACGGTGAGCTGACCGGTCACTTGTCCAAGGTTGTTTCGGGCGTTGACCGTCACGTTTTTGTCTGATTGGAGAATCAAGGGACTGTCCTGGATAGACAAACACAACACAGTTGAGTTTTCCTTTGAGCGTCGATCCCTTACAACCCGTCCTGTCTAACAACCGTTTAGTGGAGAGGACACAAACTACTCGCTGTTCTTTATTTATTTATTTTCCTTTGGCACTTTGGTACTTGTGATGTACACACATAAAAAGACACACACAGACACACACACACACAGGGAATGAAACAATTACATTTAGTTAAACAAGGCCAAGGCATTCAGTTAAACAAAGGCCTATCACATAATAACTACTCATTAACTTAAAACAAATGAATACATCAAATCAAAAGTTCTTTCTGCAAACTCCTCTGTGTAAATTGCACAATTTATAGAATAGCATCATCCAACTGCCTCATCCAATAGCAGCCTTATTAAATACCAGCCTCATCCAATACCAGCCTCACTCAATACAAGCCTTATCCAATACTAGCCACACCCAACATCAGCCTCATCCAATACCAGCCACACCCAATACCAGCTTCTAATAGCAGCCTAGTCTAATACAAGCCTCATCCAATAGCAGCCTAGTCCAATACCAGCCTCATCCAATAGCAGCCTCATCCAATAGCAGCCTAGTCCAATACCAGCCTCATCCAATAGCAGCCTAGTCCAATAGCAGCCTCATCCAATAGCAGCCTCATCCAATAGCAGCCTCATCCAATAGCAGCGTCCAACAGCCTCAGCTGTTAAAAAGTGGGCGGTACCTGTTCTAATTGCCATAGATCCAACACCAACTTTCCTCCTGAAACGCCCAGGGGGGCAATTCTCTCTGTCCTTTTAACTATGATTAAGTTACAGTTGTTTGTTGTAACAAAATACCGCTTTGTTTGTCTTAACGGGGAACCATCACGCTCAGCTATTTTCTAATAAAAGAGAGCTTCATATCTGTGATGTGAAAATGTTTTCTTTCCGAACAGAATCCCCATACTAACCAGGTAATCTGCCCATCGTTTCCACCACTTTCAGAGTTGATAATATGGTAAGGTTTTCACAACACGTGTATGATGCAGTACCCTATATGTATATTATATTATAGCCCAGCAGGACAGTTCACCTTCAATAACTTTCTGTAGCGTCTTCTTTCTAAAACTGCTCTTCTAAGAATGCAACAGAGCTGCTTATTGGTTCTCCTCTTCCTTCCTTCCTTCCTTCATCTCCCCGTCTTTCTTCTCCCTCTCCATGTTCCCCTGACCTTCTTATTTCAGTTTGCTCTTGATCATTGCCATATATCGTCTTGTTCTACACTCTTGCCTTCCCTCTCGTCCACTCTGTAGTCTCCTCGTTCTCCCTCTTCACCGTCATCATCGTCATCTTCTCCTCCCTCGTCTTCATCGTCCGCGTTCTTGCCTGTGTGTTACGTGGCCCCGCGTCTTCCTGAGTTGTGTCGGCGGAGGCCGGCCGGCTCTAAGCTAACCTGGATGAGTCATCGCTCTCCAGCGCTCTGCAGAGACGACAGTTCATCTGCTCGGCTGCCGGTATGTTCTCTTCAGACGCCTGTGTGTGTGTGTGTGTGCGTGTGTGCGTGGGTGTGTGCGTGTGTCGTAGACTGTAAAAGGAATATGGACGTAGAATCCCTGACTTCAGGTGGTGATGGGTCATGCCGCCGCCACCAACCGCCTCGCGACCTAGAGGTCTATGCTAGGCTAGAGCATGCTAGCCTAGCATAGTTTGCATTAGACTCGCAAACAGATGGTGTGTGTGTGTGTGTGTGTGTGTTTGTTTTTGTGAGAAAAACAAATTGCCCATCTTCAAATACGACAACTTCATAGAGGATTATTGTGTTCATGTTAATATGCTGTGATGATGATTTAGTAATGATTTGTTTTGCTGTAATGCCATTGTGTTGCTTTTGTTCCCATAACTCTGCTGCTTCTCTACTAGCCTAGCAGTGGCTCACACTATTTCAAATGGCTTATTTGTCTTGTTTGTGGTGGAGTGAATTGCTTACAGGTAACCCAATTTCCTTGTTGATTTCTCCAAATTAAAAGCGTGTCACATTCTGAAATGATTTCCAAATGGAAAACGTTCAAGTTGGAGGGTTTCTTTTCACCCCCCTATCTCCCTGGCTTTCTCTTTCCAACACGCTCTCTAGTGGATCTGTTGTTGTTGTTGTTGTTTTCAGTCTGTTTATGAGAACAGAACCAAATGTCTAATATATCACACCTGCTCGCTCTCTATACACACACAGACACAATGGGGGCGCAATTGACTATGATTGACCAGACAGAACGCAGAATACTCTATATATCACACACACGCGCACGCATACGCACGCACACGCATTCAAATTCTAGGTCTCAACTCAGATAATGAAACGGCTCCTGAGCTTCTTCTTCTTCTTCTTCTTTCTTTTTTCTTGCATTACACTCGCGCTCCTTAACGCGCGCACACGCCGGATTAATTACTTGCAGCGGCGCGTGTGATGGCCTTCAGTACATGATCTTTCCACTGTGTTTGGAGCGATGGGCGCCCTGCAAAGCATGACAGACGGAACCGCAGTTATTCCAACTCAGCAGACACCGTCGGTCCCGTTCACTTAGCTCAGCGCTCCGTCACTCGGAAACGTCCCGACGATCGACGCGCGGTCGCCTTTAATTTACCATCTCAGTCTACGCAAATCTGCGGGGAGTGTAAGCTGTAAATAAGTGATGCATATTAAGCAGGTGTTAATGTGTCTGTTTGTAATGCCGACGCCGGTGGTTAAAACCCGAGCTGTTCCGACAGCTCTTTTATGAATCCTGCAGGACGGAAGATGGAACCGCGCAGTGTTTTAATTATACCAAGTAGGGAGGAGGCGATGGATCAGATATCGGTCTGGTAACCAGGGCGGCTGTTGCCAATATGAGGAATTACATACAGACATATTAAAGAAAGTGGATCCTTTGTGGACACAGACGCACGACAGATGTCCTGTCTGAGATTTCGTCCAATTAATAAAGTTTATTTCACATATAGATTCCTTCAGCACTTTGGTACACTTTCGTCCCACCTGTGATTGACAGGCAGGGTGGATTCCCTGAACCGATCAGGGAAGAGATGCCCTGATTGGTTGGAAATGAACCAATTGCGGTCTAAAATCTAACTTGGCTCATACAGAGGCAGTGGTGGTCAACTCAAAACAGATATTCTCAGATCATTACACGAACTGATAGCTTGGCTATGGCATTGCTAACAAATTAAACTCAAATAATAGCTCTTAAATATTACCGATGGCACCTTTAATTCAAGCAGACAGAACTGCAGGATAGATATATGCATCAAAGTAAATGCAGTATTTTAAACGTGGCGTATGTTGTCAGTGTCTTTATTACATGTGGTTGTTACATTTGAATAACGACACTTTTACTAGATACAGTGTGTACTGTGTACAATGTAGACTATTCATTACGACTGCTCTAACCCCTACCCTACCCAAGGACATAGATTAGAGTCAGTAGGGTAGGTCATTGTGACTGGAACATTAATTTGCCAGGTTAAATGCTAAATGCCTCCCACAGTGTATTTCAACGCTACGCACAAACACGCTCAAAAACGAATAAAGGCCAGAATAACCCGGAGGCCGTTATTAACCAACAACATCGACAGTAAAGCGGCTGTAGCAAGCGTGTGGTAAAGGTGAACCAGATGATCCCAACACAGCGGGTGGTGGTCCAGCGTGACGGCTGCTCTGTCCGCATGTCCGTCTGTCCGTGTCTGTCTGGAAGAGGAACGCGGCTGTGAAGAAGACAATTCTACAGCCGAACTTCTGTGGGGGGAGACACAGAGCCTGCACCGGAAACCAGCAAGTGTTACGCAGGGTTTCCTCTTTCGGTACGGGGATATTCATCCGGGAGAACCTCAATTGAGAGAGGCAAGATGGAGGTTTCAGAGGACGATTTGAACAGATGTATCAGTTAGACGTCCGATACCATGACCTGCAGCATCACCATGGTGACAGTGCTGTAGAAGAGTCTTGCAACCGGTGCCCACTGCCTTGGCATCGTCGCTATTGGCAACAGGCGACAGACATATCCACCTTTCCAATCGATGGTCAGCCATATCACGTTTGTTGTGGTTTCGTCCCCCAGGAATATGATTGGTCAGAACAAATTTGAAGGGAAACCCCCAATTCACACAGATTTGAGTTTGTCTGCCATCAGACTTCAGATGTGAATCTAAAGTCTGATTTGTGAGACTACCTGCAGTACAACATATATGCACGTCTTCTTATGGGAGCAACTCCAGCAGAATTGATTTGAAGCGACATGCAGAATGAATCAACACAGATTCAGTGGAGCATATGGAAATTAAACATGTATACACATTAAGATGATGTGTCAGAAGACCCCCCCACACACACACACACACACACATTACAATTGACAACAATCTCTGCACTGCATCTACTCATATATCCTCGTCACTCCAAAATAAACTTTGAAAAGAAAATCTAATCAAAGTGAAGCCAGACTCTTAACTTTTATTGTTCAAACCGTCTATTCTCCCTCCGTTCTTCTGTGTACTTTTCATGGTAATTGGCAGGATCTTCGCGACAGCCCCATGGTTTTATTACCGCCAGGATGCAACTAACAACTGAGGAGAAAGGCTTCCAGGCCGTTGCATTGTTTGATGTTCCAAGCATCTCGTGTGGATCTTGTTGAGTTAATTGATTGTCATGATTGACAATTGATTGTTCTTTAATGTTGTGCCTCTGAGTGATTGCCAATGAGATGTTTGATTGATGCTGCTTTGATGCCCGACTGATGTTTTCTCATTTCGTTTAATGTGGCTTTTTCAATTTTACAATGGCTTTCTCTGAGCCATGTTGTGTTTTTTCCCTGAGGGATTATAGTATTGTACTTAAAGTGTATGTGCACTCAAGCAGCCACATAGACACACATTATGTTTTGTGTCTCCTGTTTACGCCAGTGGTTCCCAAACCGTGTGCTGTCAGGCTAGTCCAGACGTGCTGGGGGATTCTGTGACAACCATACATTATTATTATTGCAATATATACAACTATAGAAAAAGTTTTATTGAATTATTTTTAAATGTACTATATCAGTAATTTGTACGCACTCATTTCCCAATACAGAGGCAAATCCTATTTTACAAAGTTGACATTTTACAAAGCATTATTTTCTAGAGTAATATAGTTTTTTTGTCAAATTTGATTTGCCATTAGTAACTAAAAAATAGATGTTTACAGAGTGATAAAGTGATAACACTTCTTCTAGAGGCTATTTTGCACGAATATGAATCCAGGTGTGCCTTTGGCAAGGTTTTGGCCCTTTGGTGTACCGCGGGCGGCCACTGGTCTGTGGTGTTTATATACAGCAGCTCTCACACACATCCTCATGCAAACAAACACATTACTGGAACTCCTCTCTGCGACTCCCCCTCTCTCTCTCCTCCTCCTCCTCCCTCGCCGCCTCTCTCTGTGACATGACAATTCGGCCGCCTGTACATTCCAGCTAATAGTTTAATTCTGCTTTGATTATCAATACAGACACGCGTTGCCCTCGGCTACCCGACGCCAATGTAATTAGTCAGGTAATAATAAGCCGTGGACTGGTGTCTGATCACCACGGCCCCCCGGGGTTAGCATCAACCAGATGGGTCCTAATAATACCTTCAGCTCCTCTCCCCAACTGGCTGGTGACTGGACCTTATCACTGCCTGTCTGACCATCGGATGAAAGAGTGTCTCGTGTTCCCGCCCTGCTCGTGCTATTATATTTACTGCACTTAATTATTTGTTGTATTTATGATGTGATTGTAAGACGCTTACTTAAAATCACAGCACCATTAAGTTCATATCTAACCTGAACATAAAGTTTCATAGATGTATATTTCTATTTCTGGACGTTTTAATTATGTTTGCCGGTGACCTGCTGTTGTTAGGAGCCTAGCTGCGTTTTATTTGCTGTGTGATAGATGGTCCAATTAAGCCTCAGGAGACTGTGGTTCCCATTGGTTGGTTGAGGCCAGCTGTGCATAGCAACTCATTTGAAATCATTTTTTATTTGGATTTTGCATACCTAGTCACTAGACACTTTTGACTCTTGGGTGTAAATATAAAATAATATATCGTTCCAATAATGTAGCATATTGTAACGTCTACCGAGAACTAACTCACACCTATCCCGACCGTTTCCTCACTATAAAGACATATTTGTTGTTGTTTTATTGTAACGTTATGTCTTCTTTTATTGTACATGTCCTGTACTACTACAAATATCCCACCTGGGATCAATAAATCATTATTTTGTCTCGTTTTCTCTTTTAAAAAGAAAGCAAACGATATCAACAATCTCTAAATCAATCCCGAGGCACAGCAGCCACCCCAGCAGCAAGCACAGGTTAAGCAATTTGCTTTGTTCCGATTGGCTCAAAGTAGTCAGCACCTGGCCAGTCAAACACAACAACTGCAGTCAACATCACCTGCCAGCAATTTGAGCAAATCACAACAAGCTGTTCTTATTGTAGCAAGCCCTGCTTCAGCATCCACAGTGCTGTCCTTGATGTGTGGTTTAAGTGGTTGGTAACTCTTGGAAGGCAGCTTTGATCTACTAGCGACTGCGACCGTCCTCTTGCTGTCCATACGGACATGTTGAGGCCCAAGGCTTTCATTTGTATTGACTCCAGGGTGTCTTCCCTGGCGTTCATATACCTCCTGTACAACCGACGACCGCAGGACCGGCTGTGAGGAGACACCATCCCTCTGCTTCATGGACGAGATACTGCTCACAGGGGCCTGTGGTGGTCGCTGAGAGTACTCAAGGTGAATACGCCAGAAAACCCATATATATACAGTATAATATCATCATTAAACATCTTTTCTTACCTATCCATTAGGGGAGATCAGGTTCTTTTCAATAGTTCATATCAGTTAGTGTTAGGGTTAACCCTAAAATTAGCATTACATACAGAACATTAACATTGAATTATTTTCTTTTCTGTACGCTGGATGCATTTTTCTTACAGTCTGATCACATGACCTTCTATATGTTTGAATGGTGTGTGTGTGGTTTTATGTACTGTATCACGTACTGCCATTTTGAGGACTCGTCGCAAACCAAATGTCCCCTTGGGGAAGAGCACTCAACTGCCAGCATTGCTTGAGGTGGAGAGAGAGAGAGAGAGAGCAGTTTATAGTAAGGACGGTATGTGTGCCTGAACTGAGATAAAACATTGTGTGATGAAGTGCCCACAGTGTCTTTACTTTTCCCTCTCTTGCCTTTAATTTGAGCTAATTAGCAAAGGCCTATTAAATAAGTGATGTGTTTGTTGGTGTGCTGAGCTCATTTGTTGTCTTCAGCCCCCCGCGGCCATATAACAAAATAAATAAGTATTGCTTGCTAGCTAATTCTCGTGGGCACTGGGTTTATTTTGTTTAAGGTCCTCACACATGTAAGGGGTCTAATTAGCCACTTAGATTGGCAACACTGTCCAAAACGTATCGCTGTATGCAGTGCCGTTTCTAGCTAGAAGCGGTAGAAGCAATGGCTTAGGGCCCCCAGGGGGGCAATGTTTTTTGTTTTTGGTCACTTTTTTTTTTTCATCGTACAAGTTGCTACTCTTACAAAGATGCATTAAAATGTAACAAAATAAATATAGATTAGGCTACCTTAGAAGTGTGGTCGTGTGGGTGTAAAGGCTTTAGGAGAACAAAATAAATAGATCTGCTGATGAGGCAGAGAATTTGAAATGCACTGCATATTACATTAGAGACCGACCAGTCAAATCTCGGAGGTAGGTGTATTGAGGCAACAAAACACGAAATGTGTTTATACGACAAAATGCTGAGCTTTCTTGGAAAAGACGCCGACTTTGTAATCAACCATAATGGTACCGAGGACAGCAGAGTCCAAACAGGGGCCCATTATATCTCTAATGGCGGAGGAACAAAGAGCAGCCATGCGAGGTGAGCGTTAGCATAACAGGGAAACGACAACAGAGGACGAGCACACACAGACCCGGTCCAACTTTTAGACTTAGCCCTATTGTGATCCTGATTGCCGTGTCAACAGTAATCCGTGGAGGTGCCGTCTTCTTCTTCTGCTGTAAATGCCTTACGCTGTTTATTTGCGGGGACGTGGAATTGGCCCAGAGAAAAGCTTGTCAAATAAACACGCTGTGTTTGTAAATATGAGTCGGCTTCTGTTAGCGTGTTCGCGTTCCGCATGCTATTATCGCTCTCTGCTCAAGTGTCATTTTCTTAAAGCGTCCAATCACCGCGAGGGGTGTATGTGTGTGTGTATGTATTTGTGTATGCATGTGTGTGTGTGTGCGTGCCAAACTAAAACAATCTTGACGATTAATCCAGCCCCCCTGCTGGGGGAGAATAAATCAGTGTTTTTTTCATGCGCCTGCCACACTATATCTCTTCATATTTCATCTTAAAACACAAACACTTCCAGAACAGCACACTAAACCACATGAATGCCATATCTCCAACCGGCCCCCCTGCTTTAATTGATCCCTGGCCTTTTTGGTACCGCAAACAAACATAAACAATTAGATTTTATTATCAACTAACGGACATAAGGTCATGTGGAGAGACTGGATTCACTTGGGTAAATATGTAACGGCCTCTCCCATCTGGTTCTGCTCTCTGGCTTCCCTTATTGGGGAGCCAATCGATAGGATGGAGGAGGGTCACTGGCTGATGACCTGACCTGGCGTTGTTTACAGATTCAAGGTGAAAGCTTACGATCTTCCGGAAAGCATGTCGGGGCAGCCCCGATCACATCCTGTAAGTGTAAAGTGCTCTGGGATCTGCTCGATAGGATCTGAGAACGCTGAGCGCAAATAGCCAATGAAAAATGATCTTAAGAAATCACGTGGGAGAATTTAAATGTCAAACCCTAAAATTCATGCATCCAATATCACTCAAAATGGCCAAAGCTGTAAAATTTATTTTTTATGTCTGTCATAATAATTTTTTGAATCTAAATAAAATCTCCAGGAATGTTTCTCTTTTCCAGGTGACCGAGCCTCCGTCGATCCTGGACTGTTGGCAACCCAAAATGTCATGTTGGCAAATGAAATTGGCTAGGAGTCATGGTGTTTGTCCTGATTTTGGTGAGTTCATTTTTTAGATACAAGCCCGTACAGAGTTTAGGTTTTTGGAGTCTGGAATCCGTGTTCCGAATCGTTGCACTCAGACTACAGGAAGGAACGTTTTGAAGCAGGATATATAATTAAATAGTCCATATTGTTGTTGAGACTGAAACAGGTCAGTTTAGTGGATGGCCAGGGTAGGTGGAGTTCCCCCACATTCAGCAAGTTCTTCAAAACTGAAAGTGACATTTATAGCAGCATAGCGCGGCTGTGGTGATGTATTCAAAGAATCATACATCTAAATAGCAGTTTCTGTCGTTTTTATTAAGTTAGAAAGATATTGGATATTCAACAGATATTCACACTGTGAATTAGTGATGTGATGCAGCAAACTAAAGAGAGCTATGTTTTGGTCAATATTTCTATTGGTGAATTAGTGCCCTGCCCTAAACAATAGCCTAAATAAATACCAATCAAACCGGACACGTCTCACGTTTCAAAATGTCCCCAATGGATACACCAATAAAATTGTTTAGAAGTGTATCCCACTAGCTAAGAAACGGCCGCAGCTCGTTCTGTTAACCAGTACAAGGCGTGCAGGTATTATTTCTGGAGATGACATGCTGTTGTTGTCAATGGCGGTAGATTCAACACATTTAAAGGTAGACCTACAGTAGGCTACGCGCCCTCTCGACAGTATAATCAACAAGCGCAAGGAATCGCAAAGGGGTTTTCTTTTTTTCCCCTTGGGGATTTCATGTGTTCTTAGTATCGTTTTTTCAGTAAATGTGGTCTCCAAGGAGCACCAGGGGCCCCGTATTAGAAGGTCAAGGAAAACCACAACCACAACCCTGTGGGGGGGGGGGAGAGGCTCGTAATACCTTGTTCAATAATAACTGTATGGGGATGGACATCTCTGGCCGTCTGTGTTTGTAAATGATGGTCTCACTAGCAGGACTGTGGTGCTGAGGAATGGGGCAGCGCGAGGCCTGCTGGTCTGGTTAGCCTCCAGGTACCCAGAGGCCCACCGAGGCTCATTACTCTGTTTGCTGGGCTGATAACCCCAGAATGGATCGTTCTGTACCGCAGGAGGAGATGGGCAGGGGGGTGAGGGAGAGAGAGAGATATGGTAGGGAAGAAAAGGTGGAGATACTGTGTGTGTGTGTGTGTGCGTGCGTGCGTGTGTGTTAGAAGAGGAGGGGGGGTGGGGTCATCAGATAAATCAAAAAGACTGAGCAAGGAAAAAGAGAGTGCAGATGGGGTAGATGGATGGATTGAGAGAGAGAGACAGAGAGAGAGAGACAGACAGAGAGAGAGAGAGCGAGAGAGAGAGAGAGACAGAGAGAGAGAGACAGAGAAAGAGAGAGAGAGAGAGAGAGACCTCCCTGGCTTCCAACCTTAAAGGCAATAAATCTCTCAACCCGGGAGTGAGAGAAGAGAGAAAAGAGAGAGGCTGGTACACTGTGCAGTCCGGTCAGTCCAGGCCACAGTGGCTACTGGAAGAGGGGTACACAAACAGCACACAAGGTTTGAAGCCAGGGAAAGCCCTCGTCTGTGTCTTAGACTCCGTATGTCTTAGGAGTGTGAGAGGTCATGCATGTAGATGTACACAGATAGCTTGAACACAACGAACACCCATGAGTTCATTTTGTTAGTTCACACTTTGATTGGCTTTTCGTACATTTAAAATATGACACACACACACACACACACAAAATAACATGTTTATTACATATACACACACACAAGAACACACACACACACACACACACACACAAGGACACACACACCCCACACCCTCACACCTAAGATTCAATAATACAACTCAAATCTCTACAACTTTTGCCGCCATTCCTTTGGTTCCTCGTTTATTTTTTCTTTGAACGTGGAGGATATGACTTTGTCGTGGGTTGGTGTACTTTGTATTGGTGGTATTTGGGTACAACCAGCCCTGTGATGATTCCAGAATTGGTTCCTGAGTCTGGGATTCTGAGCCACCATCTCGAGGATCAGCAGACACCTTCGCGGTCTCTCTCTATTCCCAGACCAATTCCCCAGAGGGATCACAATAGATCCTTCTACATTTGTACCTAACCTGTTTGTGAGTGTGTGTGTGTGTGTGCATGTGGGTGTGTGTGACTAACTGTTTATGAGTGTGTGTGTGTGTGTGTGTGTGTCCATGTTTGTTTCTGTGTGTTTGTATTCCTGTTTGTGTGTGTGTGTGTGAGTGTGACAGAGTGTGAGTGTGAGACTAAGTTTATGAGTGTGCGTGTGTGTTTCTGTGTGTTTGTATTCCTTTTTGTGTGTGTGAGTGTGAGAGAGTGTGAGTGTGTGTGTGTGTGTGTGTGTGTGTGTGTGTGTGTGTGTGTGTGTGTGTGCGTGTGTGTCTTGTTAACTCGAGGAGGTAACTAGAGGAAGGAGAAGCCCTGTGCTGTCGTCCCAATAGGACCCGCCTGGCGCTACAGTCTGGGCCGTG
>OMKP01032768.1:0-12668 GCA_900302375.1 Bathygadus melanobranchus
AGTATGATGAGTTTTTACTGTCATAGAGTACAGTATAAGGCTTATACTATGAAGCCAGTCCTCCAAGTTCACCAAACATTTCACTCTGTTGACCCATAACGTATAAAACGCTTCCTAATATAATAATATATTATATACATATATAAGAACTCCTTCTACCCCGGAGAGCAGCTCATTAGCAGAGCAGCAGCCTAGCATCCCTGCTGGACACCGTGGACAACATTAGCAGAGCAGCAGCCTAGCATCCCTGCTGGACACCGTGGACAATGTTTGCAGAGCAGCAGCCTAGCATCCCTGCTGGACACCGTGGACAACATTAGCAGTCGTTTTCCAAGCGAAGAGTGGATCGATAGGCAGGCCGTGACAGGAAGCCACATCCATTTGCCTTTTGAATATTTGATATTTAGCGTTGTAGTTGTTTTTGTCATTGAGTCGATGGGCTCACGCATTGAGATGAATAGCAGGACAGGCAGTCAATATGAGAATCTGATCATGCTAACTAGCATCCTTTAGCTAGGAGGGTTCTGCTGGCGTATCAAGGCACAGGGGAACTTCCTTCAAACATTGTTCAAAGTAGTACGTTCTGTCTACTTCATCTGAGGGATAGGTGATGGAGGGACTCATCATGATCCTTAAAGGGCCCCCCACTTGTGAAGTCACAAATTGATAGATTCTGAGGCTTGAGCCTCACATCTGTTGGTAAAACAGGGACCCTTTAAGAGATAACACCGTCTACCCTCCATTACTATTCATTAGTCAATTAGCAGACGTTTTAATCCAAAGTGAGATCAGATGCGTGTCATTAAGGAGCAGGTAGGGGTTAGGTGGCGTCTTGCTCTAGGACGCCTACAGGTGGACTGTGTGTGTGTGCGTGCCGACCTCATGGTGTAGAGCAGTGTCCCGTCGTCCTTCAGTCGCAGCAGCTTGTTGGGGGTGGTCATGTTGTGGGCGATGGACTTCTTCCCGTTCAGGAAGAAGGTGTCGGGGGTCCAGATGTTGCTGGCCAGCAGGTTGTTCAGGGGCAGCATCTCCATGGGCCCCTTGAAACACAGACGCTCGTCCTTCCAGCTCTGGCGGAAGAACACGTCGATGGTGTACTCCTGGGGGGAGAGGAGGCTCCAGCCTTTTATTCTACAGGGTTGTTGTTTTTTAATTCTTCTTCTATCTTCATTGGATCTGACGCTTATCTTTTGTATCATCATGTTGTTTTTAAGTCTCAAAAAACGTTTTGTATGAGATTTTCCCTCAATTCTTTAAACCTTCTACATTATTTTTTTGTAAAAGATGCAATACAAACACATTTTAGACATACGATTAAACTCAAAATGATCAGACGTCGATCATTTTGATTCCTTAACAAAAGCTCGTCTAACGGGAGACATTCGTACCATCTCTGTGTCCGAGACGGGGCCGAAGCTCGTCACGAAGATGTTGGTCTTGATCTCTGTGACTTTTTCTGTAAAAAAAACAGAACAGAACAGAACAGAATGTGTTGTCAGAATGTAGTCAGGGTTCATAGGCCTCGTTCCGTCTCCCTGCAGACCAAAGTCTAAATTTAGACCAACTTGAGGTCCTGCAAGTACACTTCCTCTAGTGGCTTCTCGGTTCAAGGACAACTTGGTGTGGTGATGAAGTGATAAAATCTGTATCCAGCATCCCCCTCCCTGCCCTCTGTACGATACTGTGTGTTTGCTCATATTGGTTTGTATATACTGTACATCCAACCACACTGTGTCACCTTTACAAGGGCATACACACACACTCGTAAAGGCAGTTTACGGGGTCCACAGCTAGCTTGGTTGAGCAGGTATATTGGCCTAAGCTACATTTTACGGGTTCCGTGCTAGCAGGTATGTGCTGTACTCAGAATGTTCTGGAAGAGTGCTGTCCTTACTTAGTGGGTGTCCTCTAGTTCAGTGGTTCTCAACTGGTGGGTCGCGACCCATAAGAGGGCTTAATCTTCAGGAAGAAGCCCATAAATTAACTAATTTGAATTTCAATAAATTCATGTGTCAATGTCTTATGATTTCATTGAGTTTAGCCCCAATTGTGGCAGCTTTCTGTTCACTCAATGTTTTCAACAGTACATTTAGAGCATTTGGCAGATGCTTTTATCCAAAGCGACTTACAAAAAAGTAACACATTTGTCGAAAGAGGGAGACAACAATATATCACTGAAGGTAGACTGCAATTAGAATAGAACAAGTTACAAGCATTCCTGGTTGCTAGGTCAATAGAGCAATTACATGCAGTCATTGTTGATTGCTGCTATATTAGCAAATACATGTTTTATTTTAGGGTTGTGAGTTAAAGGGGAACTTTAACCTTTAGCCATTTGTCATTAGGTGACTCAAATCTTACCCCAACACCGTCAAATGATGGATTTGGGGTCAGATTTATCATCTGCACCCCAGAGACACAGAGCATCAGCAACAACTGCAGGCGTTTTTCACACTGTATCCCCAGTGTGGATGGAGAGAGATAAGGTTGAAGTTATCCTTTAATAACTAATGACACATCCTGAGGTCCTGAGGCTAGACCAGTGGAGAACCACTGTTCTAGTTTAGTGATATTATGTGAAGGTTGATCTGTTGAAAGGTAGTTAACACACCGTTTAAACCAACTGTAGTCAGTTAGTGGTCCAAATGTGTGTTAGAGGACAAAGGATGTGGACTCTCTTAGAATCCAGTTTCCAAAGTGATCGTTATTTTACTGTAAGTTCTATTTTATTGTTTTGGCACAAGACTTAACTACAGTGGCCAAATCACCATCCAGAGGGGGAAAATATATATTACCTTATTTTACTGCATTACTGAGTCACTATTCAGTGTAAGCAGTATTGTACACAAGTAGGCCTACTGGCCATGTTCCTTTTAACTGAAGAAAAACATGCTAAATGTTGTATACGACCACAGACGCTGTATGGAGAACCTGCTCATCAGTTAGGAACATCTTTAGCATGGTCATTTTCCATAACAGTGAAAGCAGGTGACAACCACTAACCTACCTGACCTAAACACATCATCATCATCATCATCATCCACTAACATAAGACAGCAGCTACCATCAGGACAACTTACAACAAGATGACGTAGGATTGGTTTTAATTAAAAGCTTTCGCTCTTAGAGCTGAATCAACAGAACATAAATCAAAGTCACCTTTCGGACCAGGAAGTTGCGATTCATCAGAGTTATGATTCCCCACATGTGCATGACCCATAGTGGCAAAAGGCAGCAGTGTTTGTAGCCGCCGCTTGGGGGCGCCAGTGGACGGGATCAGGTCGAGTAGGCGCTTCGAGGACATTGAACATGTCGACTAGACACAAAACATTTGCCTTGTTGGTCTCTTTTTTTTTTTTTTACACATCACGGGTTATTTTTATTCTGATTAATATATACTGTGTGCGTAGTTGCAAAGATGGAGAAACCGAGGTCAAATTTCTTGTATGTTATTGCAACAAACATTTTTGTTGGCATTTTTTTTGTGCCATTGAGCATTCGTCAACTTAAAGCTGCAAATATCAAGAGTCGCTTTTAATGTAGAAAAACGGAAACATGAGCACACCAAAGACGTTGATGTGACGAGGCCTACATAGAATCAAATCAAGAAAACACAGGCGATACTCTGTGGTCTTGTTTTCCATTTCTCTCGGAGTTAATAGAAAGTGTCGTCACGACACGTCTTGTTTTCCTAGATGGAGATCTATTGAAAATGTCTTGCTTTTATAGTCCGCTGGGAGGCAACTCTTATTGTGAAGGGAACGTGTTCTCTCAAGGTCAGCAGTGTATGGTTCACACACACACACACACACACACACACACACACACACACACACACACACACACGGCCTACTGGTTACGGTATATTGTTAGGATGTTCAATACAAGGGTTATTCTACGGCTTACCTCCCAGTCCGGGGCGGAGTCTGTTATCATAGCCGTCCAATAGGCCGTCGAGGATCCGTGTGAATATGGTAATATTGTCGTTAAGCTCCGCCTCCTTCGGAGTTCCCGTTGCAACTTGCGAAAAACTAAAAAAAAACACATTTTTGCAAGTAAACAAAGCAAACAAAGATTATATGTACTTTTCAGTGTTAGTTTCACTTTCTGCCAGCACGTTAACTGTTTTAACGCTATGGTAATATACCCCAGCCTCCTGCAGTTTCTCACCTCAGCCGGCAGGTGGTGCTCAGTAGCAGCCAGAGACCGACCCACAGCGCGCTCATAGCCGGGCTGCAGTCCATCCCATGTCCCATTCCTACAACACCAGAACCCGCTGTCAGTCAACCTGCTCACACTGTTTAAAAACAACACAGAATCCCCCCTAGACAAAGACTTTTCAGTATGTGTGATACATTTATATTGCTTTGATGAATAAAGTAATGCTAATTACATTGATACAATGCCATTATTGTTCATTTTGGAGTGAAAAGTGTCCTCTTTTAAGCCAGGCATTGGACCGGGGGACAGAGTGCGGGTCTAATGCCTTGGTCAAGGGCACGGGCAGGGGAAGTTTCCACCTCGTGAAACCTTTTTTTCCATTTTGATTTCACAAGTTAAATTAGGCGTGTAAAAATATTGCCATAAATACCAGTTTTAACAAGGTCATATGAAAGTGCATTAACATCATATATAATGAAACGCAGAATGACAACAACTGTGTTGTAACTGTGTACTGGTAGCACGTCGTGCACGTCTCCGTGTACGTGTGGATGTTCCCACATGCTTTCTACTGCTCAGACAGCAGTGAACACCACGTTACATCAGCCTTTACGATACACGTTTAACACAAAGAAACCTATCCAGATTCCTGAAAAAAAATGATTATTTCTTATTATTATTAGAAGTAGCGTGTGATATAAGAGCATTGGCGTTTTGTCCAAGAATAATGCTGCGAAATTCATTGAATAAGTTATTGTCTAACCATTGGAAGAGTCCCAAAGCCATCTCGTCTCTTTGTGTGAAATCCACCCAGCGCACCCAAAGCCCGTTGTTGTTATTAAAAGGCCTCCTATAATAACAGTATCCACAACACTTCAGCCTCATAAGTCTCCATAAGTTCACAAGTTATCTTAGCCTAATGATTCTCCAAACAGTAGCCGATACATATAAAGGACCCGATACATATCTGTGGCGTTTAAAATGCCCGAAGAACATGCACTGTTCAACCAAACACGGCTTTGTAGCGTACACGCACGGTCCTGTACATGCACGGCTCGGTTCTGAAGCAAACCGCAACGCAGCTGTAGTTCTGTCATAAATACACTGATGTGTCTTTTCTGGCCCTGCACTGAAACCCACTCTCACGACTCGCTCCCTTCTCGATCAAACCAGATATCAAAGATTCCCCGGCGTCTTCCTTCATATCATTCACACAACAACACAACGTGAAACCGATACCTTCCGCTTGCCGGGGTTCATCCCCGCCGACCGCCCGTCTGTTCTCTCCAGTCTGCACACACAGCTCGGCTTGGTACACTACTGTAGCCTACTGTACTCGCTCTACACTACACCCCCAGTCCCGATACACCACCCACTCTGTAGCGCAGCTCGTCATACACCGCCTTCCTATACGGAGTTCGCCGGTATCTCTTACCCCGCACAGGATGAAGCCAGTTCAACTTCTTCTTCCCCTCTCCGGTTCCTGTGCCGGTGTGACACTTTGATGGCTCTGGTTAATATCTGGGATCAGTGCTGAGGGGACGTCAGCTCCGATTGTACACCATAATTGCGCCTCGGGGGAGCCGTAGAAAATGCTGGGGATTGGGCAAAAAAAGGAAAGTGTGTCTTGGATGTCTCCGTCAGCGAGGTGGTGGAGTTGCCCCAGAGCGTGTTTAAAACGATGGCAGCAAACGGGGTTCCCAACAATTCTGCTGAGCTGGCATCCTGTACTTTGCAATTAGTCGGCGAGTAGCAGCGGACCCGCTCCCGCAGAGAGGTGAACGCAATCCGATACGCAATCTGGGAACAGCGAGAGATGTTTACGCACGTTGCGCGTCCGTCAGATTTCGTTCCTATTGGGCCAAAGCATGCGATTGCAGGCAATACCTAACCACGCTGTATTTATATACATTAATAGTGTGTGTGTGTGTGTGTGTGTGTGTGTGTGCGCGCGCGCGCGCGCGTGCGTGCGTGCGCGGATGTCTCGTCTTCACTGTGAAAAGATGCCACAACCATCATCTATAACTAAGACATCCCAACACATTGACGTGCTGCGGGTTTTATCATTGGTAAACTAAGGTCTACCGTATAATGTTACAAATGAAATACTAGGCTACATTTGGCAGTCTTGGCTTCTGTGAATGAAAACAATGAAACAATGACCAAAAACAAGAACACGAATTCATATGGACTACATAGACTTGGCCTATAGATTATAGGCTATAAATATCTTTTATTTATTTAAAATTTTTTCTCCCAGGAATGCAGTCGATGGAAACAAGAAGCTGTACGCGATCTACGACACCAGGTAAGAAACCATGTTGTTTTGACGTCGATGTGTTTGAACGCGTTAAAACGTCCTTTTCAATACTAGCTTGCGCTATCTTATTTCCAACAGACATTTGACCTCGGGGTCAATACTTGGTGGGTTAATTTGTTTGGGGCGGGGCCTATTCCCAGTAGAGAAACGGAGCGTCTGAATTGTTAATTGGAGACTAATTACTCCCGGGTACAACCAAGACAAGATGAATTACATTTATTTTTTAGGGGAAAATGGGCGTTTTCCCTTTTCACAGGCTGGTCTCTCCTCCTGGCTAGGTTAGGTTAGATTGTTGGATTAAGTTTCTGTTTTTAATGGCTCCTGGGGTTTTTAATATATGGTTCGAGTTAGGGCTTGGTGAATCCTTTGACAATGTAGGCTATATTACTTGACTCACAGGTTTATTTGTTACTATTGAGTTTGGTGGAGTACCTATTTCACATTTATTGACTATTGTAGGGAATATCTTAACAATATTCCTGCTTCCTTGTTGCACATGTGGCAGACCAGATGTGCCGATTTATCCCTGCCTGAGAAATTACATAATGCTAATGTTGTCTTGGATACATTGCTGCAAACCATTATAAACAATGCTGATTGTGATATTATAGAAAAAATTTGATTTAATGCTATGCTATGCAAATGCAACCAAAAGCCGCACAGTAATCAACATGAAAAATCTACTTCATCAATTGAAACCTCAAACACTTTACACAGTAATGACATTACATAAATACAGTCTAAATTAAAAGTGTCTCGTTCTTACAAAGAAAAATAACTTTATTACCCACTGAGGTGCAAAGCAAAAACACACTAATACGCTGGCGCAACCAAAGTCATTAATTCAGCCCGAATTACATTTGAAATGACAGTAAACGCCATAGTTCCCTCCGAAATGCCCCCTGTGAGGAATGATTCATGACAGAGCTCCTTCTGCACAAATCCCTGATAGAAAATAAGAAATCGATGGTAGATCAAGTAGGCAGAGCAGTTCGTCACGTGGTTTTAATAATTCCACTGGCAGATAGAGTCGAGGAGACCTGTTTTAAATGCACTACTCACCATGTAAGGCGCTAGTGTGACTTCCCAGGCGGACAGACGTGGACAACAGTCGACTGACTGGATTATATATTTTTATACGCTTCCCTGGACCTATTTTGCACTTGCCTTCCCAATAAGTGCGCCTCTGGGGATATTTGTTGCGTATTTGTGCGCACATTCGCTACTACCGCCAAAGCATGGAGGCATGGGATATGATAACTACGTGGCAATTAGACTCCAACATCATGGGAATATTAATTTAACTGATATCCACAAATTCTTTGCTTGCTTTGCTTATTACGCCTAATATTGTAAATATAGACTACGCGAGTCGTTCATAGGCGTGCGTGCCGTGAACTCTCACCCGATCACCATCAGAGTTCCCCGGGCTGAGAGACGTCCCGTCATCCATCCATCCATTCATTCATTCATTGCTGGAGGAGTAGTGCGTCCATTAATTCACTAGATTCACACATCACAAGGAATGTTAGGACTCCAGAAAGCAGGACTGTTAGACGTCCTCTCCTGGCCACTCCTGCTGGCCGTAGTGTGCTGTGTAACCCAGAGGTGAGTATGTTATCCTAGTTAAGACGTGGAGGTCCGTGTGAGAAACACACGTTATTACTTGTGTCTTCCAGCGTCAACGAACCGGGGAACATGTCGTTCGTCAAAGAGACTGTGGATAAACTGTTGAAAGGATACGATATTCGCCTTCGCCCAGACTTCGGAGGTATGCGCACGGAGTCTCGTGTTGTTGTTTTTTATTGGTAAACAAATCGACGAGTAGTCCTAATACAAATAACGACCATGAATAATGAGGATGAAAAGTAACGGACAACTTTTGGGGTGGGTTTCAGGTGCGCCGGTAGCGGTGGGGATGAGTATAGATGTGGCCAGTATAGACATGGTGTCCGAAGTCAACATGGTGAGTACCCAAAACTACCCATTATTCCATTCATTCATCGATTCGTGTGTTCATTGTGTTTTAACACGTACATTTATGTTCCTCTTATATTAAAGTAACGGGAATGGGAATTAGATACAACATTAACACTTTAAAGCTTCCTGGTTCGGTCGGGATGAGTCTGCATCATAATCGTGCGTGTGCGTGTGTTTAGACAATCGCCTCATTTATGTTTTGTTATACTTGTTTTGTGTAATATCACACAATTTCTTTTGATGTGTCAATCCCTATTCCGTGTGTTTAACTTGTAATTAGTTGGTATAATAGTTAACCGTCTTAACCCCCCTGTGACACAGTGAGTGTGTTACTATTGTTACTATTTACTACTTAATAGTTATTTCTTAGACACATTTATCCAAAGCAAGTAGCAGGGAGATGGTTGAGCATCTCTTGCTGTAGGATGCCTACAGGTTAGGCTGTGGACATTGAGGTTCAAACCCATAACCTTTTGGCTTGGGAGTAAAACCCCTGTGCTACTGTCCCCCATCCTGAATGACCCCTGTGCCTCTGACAGAAATGTGAGCAACGGTGCCAATGGGATTCAAACCCGGAACCGTTTGGCTTGGGAATCAAACACCCAACCTAAATAGAACATGGCACAGAGCTGTCTCAGAGAAACAGGAGACGTCTAGAAACTTCCAGTCAGTTTGTGAAGCCGGGAAGCAGCTGGTAGTGATGAGGTCTAAGGTCTCCTCACTACGACCATTATCTATCATTGACCAGGTTGCTCTGGCTTCTCACTGAGCTCTGCACAGCATTACAACAGAGCTGCTCTCCTACTTTGAAATGTGAAACTGATTCATAGGCTCAGAGATACTGACAATACAGACGGCAGATGGCTAGCTTGTACAGCTAACTGCTGATTATTATCCAAATCCTTAAGTTTGTGACATCACATGACGGGGAGTTGGTCTGTCCATCATAGATCTGGGTGGACGCTCCTACTTGTGATGTCGCAAAAGGACAGATTTTGAAATGGCTTGTGCACAATCAGAAAAGGACAAGTGAGTCAAGTGGAACGTGGAGTGACTTGCAAGGAGCTAACTAAAAAGAAACCAAGGAAACCAAGGACTAAATTAACATAGCAAAGTTGGCAAAGATTGGAACCACTACAGCATTTAATAGCGGCATTGAAGACTGAGCAACTAACATTGAAAGAGTGGTATTGTGATGCTAACACAAAGTAGAACTCCAAAACAGTGTGAGAAACAGTGTGAGGATTCCTCTGTAAGTTACGGGCTGTTTTAACGCTTGAAGGTCCGTGGTGGATGTGGTTCCTTGACCTGACCCCGAGTGATGGGTGCACAGCATGTATTCATATGAGCAATGCTAATGCTAATCCTGCCAATCCTAGTGGCCAGTTTGGCTGTTGCCATATCTCTGTTAATGTAGCATCGTTTCCTTATCGATCAATAAAAAAGATGATCAATAGGGCTTATTTTGACATGATTAGTTTCATGACTGGTATTTGCGGAAAAAGATTTTCTTTTGTTTTACCACAGTCCAGTATTTTCTATTAATCTTGTTAAGTAGGTTTTCATTGGAGCTTGGCAGACTGACGGTACTCTACCTCCACATCACACAGAGCATAACGGTGTTGGTGACCAGCGTTCCAACAGTCGGTCACATCAGGTAGAACATCAGGTAGAACCTTGTGTGTAGGCGACTGTAGAGAACTTGTTGTCAAGGAGACCAGGAATATATATATATATATTTTATTTTTATTGTGCTTGCTCTACTTCTTTATTTTTAGCGTGAGAACTGGTAAATCACCCGGTCATTTTCAAGTGCGAGCTAAATGTGATTTCCGTGCACTTAGATGGTGAAAGCACTTAATGGAGATGGTTGTACATGATCTGCTGTCTGTGCTTCCGTCCGTATGCTTCCAGTGTGACTCAGCATGACGCTAGAGAGCTACAGCTATATCACTTTGTATTCCATAGATATGACAGACTGAAGGTAGACATCTATCTGTGAGACATATGTTTTTCCATATTACATCATCATCTAAACCAGTGGTCTACAAACTGTGGGTCGCGACCCATAAGTGGGTCACAGCAGGAAATCAAGTGGATCATTTTTAAAAAAAATGTTTCATTTGATCATGAGTACGTTTGAAGACTTAAAAGTATGTAAATATTAGGGCTGGCAATCACTTAAAAACAGTTTAATCACACGATATGTTGTGATTAATCAGTGATTAATCATAATATCAAAATATGCTGTGAAAAGCCCCCAAAGCAATGAAAAGTGAATAAATGGTGAACTACGCCTCTTATCTTTACCACTGTGATCTACGGTCTAACTTGGCCTTTTTAATGATTCCCCTTTTCCACAGGAGAGCTCTAGTTACCTCAACATTAGTTAGACAAGGTTGGTATCTTTCCAACAAGGGGTTATAAATTATTGGCATTTATAAATGACCATACAAAAATCGGATGATAGTTAGCAAGCCAACAAGGGAACAGCCATTGTTCTCACTGTCATCAAGCAGAGAGACAGTGACACCTTGCTCAGAAACCCTCACTCTTATCTCCCAGCACGTGGTCGCTCTCGTATGGTAAGCTGAACGGTAATGACACAGCCCAGCACCATATAGGAAATCACTTCCAAACCTGTTGGCTGATTCCTCAGAGAGAAGAGAGAGACAGCATCAACGACTCTCCAATCTGTCAGAGCCGATGTACGCCCAAGTCAAAATCAAAGACATTAGTCATTAATTGTGTGTGTTACCGTTTTAATGTTGACAGTCCTGGTAAATATACATAGTGTTAATTATGTGACTTTTTTGATTGATGATGAGAATGTTTGGTGACTTGGTGGGTCCTGGGCCAAATGTACCTCCACAGGTGGGTCATAGAATGGCAAAGATTGGGACACCCTGATCCAAACAATGTGGCGGGAGAGTTTCCTCCTTCAGAAGGTCTTAAGAAGGTCCTGCTGCAGTCTTGTAGGTTTAAGAAGGTCCTACTGCAGATGTCTTGTAGGTTTAAGAAGGTGCTACTGTTGAAGTATTGTAGGTTTAAGGAGGTCTTATGTGGAGTGTGTGTGGTTGGTGGCTGGTTTAAGCAGCTTCACCTGGTCCAAGTCAGGCTGATTAGTCTGGGGCTGGGTGAGCCTGTACACCTGTGGTGTATTCAGTGTAGCAGTAGCTCCTGCCACATGCCACCTAAAGTGGTTTTCTGGGTCTCAACAGCAGGACTCAGGTGGATGTTGTTGAATAAACCAGTTTATTGCAGAGTTTGAAGTTGTTTGTGGACAGAGCAGGTGGAACAAAGCAAGCATGATAGCGCTCTCCTGAGTGTGTGTGGTTATGGCTGGTTTAACCTGTGCGCCTTGATTAGTCAATAAACCACAGGTGTGCAGCTTCGCCGAGGCCCAGACTAATCAACCTGACTCGGGCCAGGTGAGGCTGCTTAAACCAGCTACCAACCACACACACTCCACGTCCTACTATAGACATCTTGTAGGTTTAAAATTATACTGTAGATGTCTTGTAGGTTTAAGAAGGTCCTACTGTAGACGTCTTGTAGCTTTGTATCGGGACGCTTGGTTGAGTCATCCACACTACACACCAATGACCCTCAGGGTCTCAGCACAGGGGGCAATAGAGACGCTAGTGATGCTTCTATAATAATAACTACATGGGTTTCCGTCAGGGCTGGTCTGTAGTGGTACACTACATGGGAGCCTGTGTTACACAATGCAGTTATATAAAGCCCTATAAGAACATTGACTCTGTATTTGTGTCCTACTGTAGAGCCACATGAAAACGGCATTCCAATAAACCGTTTCTGTAAGGATCCGTACACCTGTCCTCCAGTCTCCGTACACCTGTCCTCCAGTCTCCGTACACCTGTCCTCCAGTCTCTGTCCGTCCTCCAGTCTCCGTACACCCGTCCTCAGTCTCCATACACCCGTCCTCAGTCTCCGTACACCCGTCCTCCAGTCTCCATACACCCGTCCTCAGTCTCCGTACACCCGTCCTCCAGTCTCCGTACACCGTCCTCCAGTCTCCGTACACCCGTCCTCAGTCTCCGTACACCCGTCCTCAGTCTTAAATCAGCAGGGGAGGAAGTTTACAAAACCCTGCAATAAAATCTAATGTAATTTTCTAAACAGGGGAGGAAAAGGAGGTCTTTAAAAAATGTTTCATACCAACTATGTTATTAAGAAAGGTCT
>OMKP01032771.1:0-10849 GCA_900302375.1 Bathygadus melanobranchus
AGAATGTGCACACCTGTGTGCAAACTCTGACCCATGCACACGCACATTTTGGAGACATTGGTGATGGTGAGGTGGTGAATTGAGCCAGATTATATGATGATGCACGGTGATTATATCACCAAGTACCATTTTATTTGTTATATAGTTTTGTTGTGTGTAAAATCGCTGCAGTGAACACGTCGGTGCTTTCAGGAGCACTGGAGACACCACGGTCACACACACACGCACACGCACACTCACACTCACACTCACACTCACGCACACTCACACTCACACACACACACACACTCACTCACTCACTCACTCACTCACACACTCACACACTCACACGGTATGTCTTCGTCGTCCTCCCGGTTGTTGCCATGATTCACCGTAACGTACCATTGATCCGCAGGCTCATTTACCGGTATATGCATTAATATGCATGTGGTGCTTTGCATTGACCATTTATGGTTGAATTTGGGCGTGTAAAGGGCGGGATATGAGGCTGATCCACGTGTGCACATTCCCAGGTGGACTGTGATTTATAAAGGCAAATTGCCTGCAGTTTTATTTTTACGCACTGTTTTCTAAATGAGACCCCTGGTACATAAAGGAGCAGACCCATAATTACCGTTATGAGCGACACCTGTGTTTTGTGCTAAACAAAAAGTGAAGCTTCACTGAAATCCACTGAAATACATCATATTACATATGGACATATGTAATACATTACATATGTCCATATGTAATGTACTCTGTGTGTGTGTGTGTGTGTTCAGGGGTTCAGTAACGCTGTGACTGAGGCCTTTGTGAGGTTGTGTGACTCGGGTTTAATCTATCGCTCCGAGGCACTAGTCAACTGGAGCTGCTCTCTGGAATCAGCCATATCTGACATAGAGGTGAGGACAGTTTGAACTGTACTGTATATTTAACACTACTTCACCAGGGGATCTAACCATTATATGGTTGTATGTTGATATAATGTTGATGTCTTCTCAGTGACTAGTGTGTTTGGTAATTATAAAAGAAATTGTCATCATATCCCATCCTGAAAATATTTCCCTACATTTAATTCCCTACATTATTTATATTATTTAATTAGCATTTAATATGTGTCAGCATGCTATTGTTTTAGAAAACATATGGTTCTATTTTGTTTGATCATAGTTATGTCATGTGTCAGCCTCCATTAGTGGCAAGCCTCTAAAGGAGGATTTCGTGAATACTTAAAAAAAACTAAAACAATTGGAGGATTGGGTCCGTTGGGGTTATTGTTCCAAAGGTGGAGTCCAAGGAGCTCTCTGGGCGGACGTTGTTGTCTGTGCCTGGCTATGAAAGGAAAGTGGAGTTTGGAACCATGGTTACCTTTGCGTATCCCTTGGAAGGCCAGGGTGAGTACATACGCTCCTTCCTGTGTAACTCTCAAAACTCTCCCACACACTCTGCATGGGTTCTATGCTATGGTTCTGTGTCATGGGTTTTTACTGAAGATGGAGAGGTAGCCGTCTCCACCACCCGTCCAGAGACCATGCTGGGGGACGTGGCCATAGCAGTGCACCCAGATGACCCTAGATACCAGGCAAGGCATAATACTGTGGTGCACATACTGTAAAGCTGTATCACATATATTCAGCTGCATTTAGTTGATTATTCACTTGTAGGAAGGAACTAAATGAGTAAAGTTAGGCAGTACAATTTTCAATTAATTGCTAATTGATCATCTTTATTTTTTTATTTTTTAGGCTGTCCATGGCAAACACTGCAGACACCCGTTTACCGACAGACTCCTCCCCATCGTGACAGATACAATGGTGGACATGCAGCTTGGAACAGGTCAACTATCGCCACTCAGGAGTCATTTCACAACAACATATTCACTGATTTACAACACCTAGCCATGTTGGTTATTGGAGGGTTAGGGTTAGGGTTATTTAAAGAGTCGCCAAACAAATAATTTAAAGTGATGAACAACAGAAATCCATAACTTACGTTATTAAACGTGCCGTAGTTAAGATTTGAGGGTTGTAAAGAGAGAGAGTAGACGAGAGTAACATTTGGAAACTACCAAAAAAAAATGCCCCCTCCCTCCCTGAGTTTCTCTGCAATTGAGAAGTGTTGCATTTTACGCACCTGTGATAGACAAGATGGATCCCTCCGAACCAATCAGCGAATTGGTCAGGCATGAGCCGGGAGCAGTCTGAAATGTAATTTGTCTCATACAGAGGCAGGCACAGTCAACCAGAACAGATATTCTCACAGAGCATTTCACTCACTAATACGTGACGTATGGCTAGGCCATTTCTAACTAATTACACTCCAATAATAGCTCTTAAATCCTACAGCACCTTTTAACTAAAGTCAAACAAACAACAACAACAAATGTGTGAATCCTACAGGCGCTGTCAAGGTCACCCCAGCCCACGACCACATGGACTTCCAGCTCTCCCAGAGACACTCTCTCCCATGGCTCACCGTGATCACTGGAGATGGTACCATGGCACCTTCCTGTGGCCAGTGGCTGGAGGTACACCACCTGGACAACATCCTAATGTCACCTTTTTGAATGTGTAGTGGTGATGTCCTCAACTCCTCCATGACGTTGCCTTTTCTGCCTTTTCTTTCGGCAATCGTTTTTGAAAAGGGCGTGAAGCGCTTTGACGCCAGAGAAAAGGTTCTGGAAGCCCTCGCGGAGAAGAAGCTGCTCAGGGATAAAAAGGAGCATGCCATGTCATTACCCATGTGCAGGTACAGCAAGAGAGGTCAAAGTTAATTGGCCTTTCATTTTCTATCAGGAACTTAAAGGAGAACCAAACGCCTTGACCCTTGCATTAAAAAAGTGCTTTCAGGTTTTTTCATTCTGGGGTTATGCATGCAGTGGCAGTGTTTAACCTAGAGAGGGCGGTGTCTAATCAAAACCAATGTACAAGTGGTGTTGGGGGTTTGTTCTCCTTTAACATTTGAATAAAACCTCAGAAAATATGTTGAGACAAACCTAAAAGAGGCATTGCAGAGACAATTATAAGAGGCTAGAGATGTTTTTTGGATTAAAGTTTATTCAAGCTTTGTAGTAGTTACACTACACTGTCAACATAGTGCCCAAATATTTGTTCTGGTAAAGAGCAAGACACCTAACCCTAACTGCTCCTGATGAACTGGCTGCTGCCTTGCATGGTTGACACCGCCGTCGGTGTATAAATGTGTTTATGAATGGGTGAATGTGCATACATGTCACTGGGATATTCAGAAGAAATGTAACCTAACCTTCTACCTGCGGGTTGCAAATATGCATAGGAATAAATATCTGAATATTCAGGCTCTGCACTACTACTTACTTTTGGCCGTCACCACCACCACACTGTTTATGTTTGTGTGTGAAACGTAAACAATGTAGACGTGTACAGGAGGTTTTTCTTGGGGTACGGGATTGCAAAGGCACTTACAATAGCATAGCACACCACACCACAGTGCTGCAACGCGTCTGCCTGGTAATCGCATGTGAATTCTGAAAGTGGAGTGAAATCCCTGTTTTCCATGTCTCTCTCCACATAGCCGCTCCGGGGATGTCATAGAGCCTCTTCTAAAGAAGCAGTGGTTCCTACGCTGTGAAGACATGGCCAGCAGGGCAATACAGGTAACACACAGGCAGTATGGTTGCCGTTGGTGCTATGGTTAATACTTCTCACTGAAACACATACATGGTCTTTCTCAGGCGGTGGAGGAAGGACAGTTGGAAATCATTCCTCACTTGTACACCAAAACATGGAAGAACTGGCTGTCCAACATCAGGTGACCATCTCTACAGCATACAGTCAACAGTCTGCCTCATTATGCATGGACAATAAACATCTGGGGATCTGTTGGTGTAGTTTGATATTAGACATCAGCAAGGATTCTGATTTATATTGTGAGGAAGTAAAAACATTTTCCTGATTCATAGTGTATTTCTACGGGAATATGGACACATTTTCTATGTCTTTGTAATCCTCCGAATGATGTTCATGGACAACTGAAGAGTTCTTGCTAAAGGCATCATCCCATTATCAACGTCTGAGATCAGTGAGCATTTAGACCTGTCATGTCATGTGTTGTGTTCACAAAACAAAAGCCACCAATCATCTTTTGTCTGTCAAAGCTGATAGAACCCTCATTGTAAGGACATATAGCCAATCAACACTGCTCCTTTGTTCCTCAGAGACTGGTGCATCTCCAGACAGCTGTGGTGGGGTCATCAGATGCCCGCCTACCAAGTAACACTTCCCGGTTCTTCGTCCAGTCAAGAGGTTGGACTTGAGTTGTGTCATTTATGACCGTCTTTAATATTTCTTTTAAAAGTAGAATGACGTTTTCTGTTTCAATGTTTTCAAATCCAAACCCGCTGCTGCCCTCGTTTGCTTAATCACACTTCCTTTTTCAACCACAAGTAAAAAATAAAATAAAGCAAAAGGGGAAGTAGCCAGCAAGCGGCTAATCTCAATATGACGTGTGTTCTGCTCACTCGACCACATCACCAACGGCAAGGTCGTTTGAATAAAATGGCAATATCCTTCAATTGACATTCAGTTGTCTCACTCTGTGCAGAATATAAGAAAGTAAGAGATCCTTCACAGCACAGGAATTATCTACCTGTCTACTTGTTTTCTCAGTGGTTGTCGTGGTTTCTGAGATTCACTTGTAAACATAATCTGTTAACATTAAGATAAAATACAACTGATATAGTATTACTGTATTATAAAACCATATTATAAAACCTTATTACAATAATGTAATGTACCACTTTTAATTTACAGTCTAGTGTGTTGAACATCAGACAGCAACAGACAACTTTCCTCATCAATGAAATGTTAATATATTGAGAATCAATTTTAGCTTTAGTCTGATATCAGACAGAATTGTCCATCTTCAGTCTGACATTGCCTCCAATGTAACCGATTTCCGTGGGGGAGGGGGATTTGATTTTCCATAACAGTAGTTTGTACTAGTTTCCTAGTAGTGATTAGTTTATTTTCTTTTTTGAAAAATCGAAGCCATGACAGCATAATTGACAGACATATAACGAATTGTTTTACTCTCTTCCAATCAATGGTCAGCCATATCACGTTTGTTTCGGTCCCGCCCCCAGGAACATGATTGGTTGAAACAAATTTGAAGTAAAGAAAGTGAAACACCCTGTTCACACTGTTGCCTAGATTCAACTTTATGCAAATGAAGAGCGGCCAACGTCGACGCCTAGTCTCTCGAATAGCACCGCACCGTGACCAGAACGCATTGCACGGCTGCTCACATAGACAATGAATGGGAAGGGTCCATCATTTACAGTGTAAATGATGGACCCTGTGGAAGTGTACCTTTACACCTCTTTGATAAAGGCCTGTGGCAATCCTGAGTGGTGTCAGCGCTTCCTGATGCAGTGTGTCTGCTGTTGTGTTCCCAGCAGGAGTTGTGGGTGTGGGGGCGGAGCGAGCAGGAAGCCCGGGATCGCGCAGCCGTCCAGTATGGAGTAGCTCCGGACTCACTCACGTTAACTCAGGGTGACCCGTCTCTTCTGTCCACATCACATGATTCAAAGCGACACTAGGGGTACAATTTACATTCAATGGGGTATTGGGTTGATTATTATTTAATTTCTCACCAGTGTAATGTAAAAGCATTGTGTTTAATACAATGTTATTGTAAGATATAACAACACCCCATACTAAACATAATCATGCTATATCTAGGGTTTAAGTAAGGACTACAAATACATTTCATTTGACTTGCTTCGATAATAAACACATGTACACATTAACGTAATTTCAAATTGTTATCTTGTAATCAATGACTGAATTAATGGTAATTATATAAACATTTAGAAATATAATAAATTAGTCAAATATGGGAGGTTGGTCACACCCATTAGAGGTGGACCTCCCTAGGCCACACCCTTTAAGGTTTCGGCATGTCTCTGGAGGGGGCCTTCATGTTGCTGGCCTTGGTGGAGGTCTGTTTACTGAGCACATGTTCCAGTTTCAATGTTGTGTGTGTCCCCTAACAGACCCTGACGTGTTGGACACTTGGTTCTCCTCTGCGCTCTTTCCCTTTGCTATGCTGGGCTGGCCACAGCAGGTAGCTCCTTTTTTATAGTTTTTTTTTTATTGTAAACGTGAACAGGGGGAGAACATCCAAACTCCCACCCGGAATGCTTCCCAGCTGGGTTTAAACCCACGAAACCACCATGCCATCCAGAAACCTTTGTGCCTGTGTTAAGTCCTCCTTAAAATCCTTGGTACAATTCAGAAGGTGTATTTACATCACGCCCCACTCAAACAATTCAGCACAAATGGCACACATGTGCACAACAATGATCATGATTATTTACAGCTGCAAATATTATGTCTTGACGCATGAGTGAAAGAAGGCATTGTGACAGTGAAGCGGGCTGCTTGCTGGAAGGTACATTTGATACCCTCTCCCGTCATAGCCACCAGACTAGAGAATATTCCTCATTGTTCCTTGAAGTAGAAAGAAAGAGACGTGATTCTGGTGTTTGGTTTCTATTGACCAACAGACAGCCGACCTCCAGCAGTTCTACCCCAACTCTGTCCTGGAGACGGGCAGTGACATCCTCTTCTTCTGGGTGGCCAGAATGGTCATGCTAGGTACAGAGCTGACCGGGCAACTACCATTCAAACAGGTACACATTTCTCGCCTTAAAAGTTATAAGATGACTTGGACACCATGCTAAATAAGTGATCGTACATGATGAGCACTATCTCCTGATTAGACGATCTCTGGGCTGGTCTTGTCTAGGTGCTCCTCCACTCTCTGGTGAGGGACAAATATGGCAGGAAGATGAGCAAGTCCTTGGGAAATGTGATCGACCCTCTGGATGTCATCTCTGGAGTGACTCTGGAGGTTGGTTGAGCCCATCATGATGTACATCCCTGCACAGTTTGTGCATACATGGGTACAAATTATTTTTGAAGTGTCATGTAGCCACAATCGAATTATCATTCGATCATGTGACCAGAGACGGCGCTGTTCCTTAAGGTGCTTGCTTACTGCCCCAACAAAACACCAACACCTGACTATAGTGGATTATTGGCCAAAGGTGGCCAACGGCGATTCACTTCACAGAGAAAAATACATAAAGGTGCCTGATTATACAACCCGGTGTGAGCCATTACAAGCCGTTTCAAAATTGTCATGTGACTAAAATTGTCATTGTGACATGGTGACATCACAAGTGGGTGTCCACCTAGATGTAGGGTGACTAGATCAGTTTACCAGTTGGTACAGTCCACTGGGTAGGCAGGTAGACTGATCTAGTCATCATACACTCCCACTTGTGATTGAATTGTAGTCACTTGACAATTTTGAAGCTTGTAATGGCTAACCACACTCAGACCTGGTGGTATAATAGGGCCCCTTTAATCCGACAACAGCCAACAACCACCAATGGGTATGGCACACTGGCCTCATGTTGGTATTTGTTCGGGGCAGGGAGCACCTTCTAGGTTTGACTTTAGTTGAAACCTGTCATTTGCCATGGTGAACTGGACAACAACATGGCACATGACCCATCGATATGCCACTCACCGCGCCTCGCTCCGTCTCACTCACTCCTCGTCTGCAGAGGCTTCAGGAGAAAGTGGCTGCAGGGAACCTTGACCCGAGGGAGCGCACAGTTGCTATGGAAGCACAGGTCAGGTGACGTGACGGTCCACTAACTCACTAACGTGCTATGGCTCTGCTTCAGAAAACAGAATAGATGTGCTCCATCTCTCTCCCTCTCTCTCTGTGACTCTACTTTGACACATCCCAGAGAAGAGAGTTCCCCAGCGGGATCCCCGAGTGTGGCACCGATGCTCTGCGCTTCGCTCTCTGCTCTTACCGAGCACAGGGTGAGTGTCTCTTGGCTCTCTGTTTCACAGAAGAGGCCCATTGGTCAGCCACTCGACTCCATCCACTCCCCCATTAAAGGGCCATTTCTACTGTTATTTGTTGTAGTCTGCTATTAATAGATTATGTGGTTATCAGCATACCACACCCACCAGAGGGGAAAACAATCGGTGACACAATATACCAAGGGCTGGAATGCTAAGAAAATGCCTTTATCTAGCTAAAAACATTCGAATTACCTTGCACTTCTTGAAGAAATTATCCAACTGAATGGCCAGAAGTGAAATACTTGTCATTTAACCTAATAAAGATCAAAACCAGACCTTGCATAGCTTAGTTTGCGAGCTAGTTTGTCTGGCCAACTTAGTCACAGTTTACCCATTCTTCCTGCTGATACCTCACATCTTATTGACTGTATCCACTTTTGTCTTCGTAAAGGCCCAGTTTTTCGGTTTGGCAGCTTATAAAAACCCTGTTAGTTAGTGCATCCCAACACACAGCAGCGTTTAAGCATTTTTATGATGTTTGCACCTTCACGCAATACAGAGTCAATGGAGAGCAATGGCATGTTTTCCCTTCTGCTGTGTCCCTTACCTATATGTGGCTAACAATGTTTTATTTATCACACTTACTGGTTAAAGATAGCTATTGAAGGTTGGCATCCCCACTAAGTGAATGTTTAAATCTCGCCACTCTCCATATACTGCTGACCATTCACTATAGCGGTAGCGTTTGTCTTACCACAACTTATGTCACATATGTCATGTTTGAAGTGTGTTCAAAGCTTGGAAGCGAGTAAGGGGCTTGTTCACTTGACTGTCTGTTTGGGTCAGGAGAGGACATCAGCCTGTGTGTGTCCCAGGTGATGAGCTACAGGCACTTCTGCAATAAAATCTGGCAGACGGTGCGATTCACTCTGGGAGCGTTGGGTGATGCCGCTCATGAGTTGGACACACTGGCAGAGGTGAGAAAGAATGAGATGTAATATATATCAAATATATATCAAATATAATGTATACTGGACGGTAAATAGACTTCCACCCATTAAACCGGCTTGAAGGAATAGAAGGAAATCGATAGACTGATATAATGTTGGAATGGATTTGATGGAAGTTCATCACTTTAAACATGTCCTTTTATGTCGTGTGTGCGTCTCAGACGCGGCCGCTGAGCAGCATGGACCGCTGGGTGTGCTCCCGGCTCTACAGCACGGTGCTGCAGTGTGAGAGAGGCCTGGAGGCCTATGAGCTGAGCTCCGTCACAGCCGCCCTCTATTCCTTCTGGGTGCACAGTCTCTGTGATGTCTACATGGTAAGGACTCTCACTCGCAGTAAACAAAACGACAACAAACAAACAAACAATATGTTCCCGATGTGTATCGACCGGTTTCTCAGCTGGATTGTGTTTGTTTCTGGAGCTGGTTAAATCAAATCCTAAGAAATATCCCTCCATAACCATTACACACACAGGTCTTCTCAGGTCCACATTGGGATTTAGCATTAGCTAATCTGGGATCCAGCAGTCCTACTATGTTACAGCAGAACATTTGATCCAGCAGTCATACACTATGACATAGCAGAACTTCTGGGGGGAGACGGCCTAGAGCCTGGGCTGGAAATCCAAAACGTAGCACCTGTTATGAGCCAACGGCAGATAGATTTGACCATTTTAGCGGGTACAAAAATTCAGGATTAATTAAACATTGCTTGGCCAGTCGATTTTTCCACTCTGGCAGATATGAAGACATAGGTCGAAAGAAATATGATGTGAAAAAAAGTTAAATGCCCCATTCACCCACATTTTACTGTAAGACTTCATATTATTAATCTAAAGTGTGATTTCTCAGGGTAGGCAGCAGCCTTTTACCGTACGGGCCCTCAGATGGTCACACAATGGCCCCCAGAAACCCAGGGGGTGTTTCTCAAATGGGGATACCTTCATTCGTGCGTGTGCATGTGTGTGCATGTGTGTGTGTGCAGGAGTGCATCAAGCCCCTGCTGAGCCAGGACCTGAGCAGCAGCAGCATGGCCGACCACATGGCTAGCGAGAGGCAGGCGGCGCGGGCTGTGCTGTACCACTGTGTCACCGTTCCCTTGGCGCTGCTCGCACCCTTCATGCCCTACCTCACCGAGGAGCTGTGGCAGAGGCTACACCCACTCAGGGCCAGCGGTGACAACCACACCGCTCCCAGCAGCTTGTGCTTGCAGCCATTCCCACGCTCCTCCGATTTGGTAAAAAAGATTTGATCTGTCAATCAAAAAGGCTACAAATATTCTTCCGATAATCTATATTACTTGTCTCATGCAATATTGCTGTGACACAAAACTACTATATTACTTTGACACTACTGTGGACCATGGGTGGAATTAGGGATGACAAACTTAATATTCCATTCCTGCCAAATCCATTCCCCTAGATGGCACTAAATTATACACACTGCACCTTTAACAACACAACAACAACATCATCATCATGGACATGGAGTAGACATTATGTTATTACGTTGTATTATTTAGCTGTTTGACCGTTTGACCTTCTCCTGTTCTTCTCTCCCCTCCTTCATTATCTTGCCAGGAACACTGGCACTCTCCTGAGGAGGAAACTGACTTCCTGCTGGTACAGGAAGTGGTACGAGTTGCCCGGTCACTTCGGGCACAGTGCGGAATGACCAAAGAAAGACCCGACAGTGAGTTATAAGTCCTCAATTACATATTAGTAATCTTATCGTTATTAGAATAATATAAATAAGTATTTTTTACTTAGTTTTTTTTTATACATTTATTTAGACTACATAACAGAACACTTTTGCATAATTGTTTTCTTGTTATGTTGAAGTACGTGTTAAAGCGTTGTCTCTGTGTGTGTGTGTGTGTGTGTGTGTGTGTGTGTGTGTGTGTATTAGTGTGGGCATGTGTGTGTGTGTGTATTAGTGTGGATGTGTGTGTGTTAGGGTGGATCTGTGTGTGTGTGTGTATATTAGTGTGGATGT
>OMKP01032771.1:18396-30090 GCA_900302375.1 Bathygadus melanobranchus
TATATATTAGGCCCAGTTAGAACTACTTGTCCTGTAACTCCAACCCATGGTTTGGTGAAGTTAGGTTTGTTGAAAAACCAATATTTTCTTTTCTGATGTATTTGAAAGAGTTGGGTGTAATGGTAATCATTGTACTGTATTTTCATTTGGGAAATGATTGACAGAATGGAAAGATTGCCATTTCTTCACGGTGATGTGTAAAACCACTGCCTGATGCGTTTACAGTTTTAATACATTACAAATAAAGCCAACTATTTTGATATTTGCTCACATTGTGCGAGTCGATGTTTGTTGCAATCTAATGGCCCTAAAAGACAATATGCAATGGCGTATGTTCTTTTAAAGATGATATACTAATAACAATGTTACTGTTAAAGCTGCTGTAGGTAGGGTGTGAGTTGTAAAGAGAGAGAGAGCAAAAGAGAGCAAGATTTTTAAACTGAACCAAAAAAAGTCACCTCCCTCCCTACTTTGGGTTGCATTTCACGCACCTGTGAGCCGGGAGCGCACTAAAATCTAAATTGGCAGAGGCCTGATATCTCTATTCCCGTCTTCAGTCTGACATTGCCTCCACTCTAACTGTGGGCCATCAACATCAACCACTGCCCAGACAGCACTATACATCCATACACACCTTTTTTTTGTTCTAAATCACTATCTTATTTTAGTAACCGCAACTAAATGGCAGTTTCATCACTGCCCCTTCAAAAAAAAAAATAGCACACAGGGTTGAACAGTTCAGGTTATATCTGTTTGACTTGATTGGTCAGCAAGGGCAGAGAGACCAAGGGTCTCTAATCACATAACGGAATCGTAATGAATACTCCCTTTTTAAGGAAACATTGATTGTATTGAATTTGATAGAGAGATTGGGGAGTAAATGTCCCTAGCCAGACCCACCTCCGGAAGAAAATGTAGTTTTTGTTTTGGGTCTAATAAGAGTTGGTGGGTGTTTTCACAGGGACACCCTGCAGTGGATGGTGACTGTAGGAGAGGTGTGCTTCACCAACAGCTGAGCCAGGAGTCCTGCGTTTATTCACACTTTTGCACACCCTGAACATTGCAGAGAATGTTATAGGTCCCTGTAGTTAAGCCAAGTCTATTTCTCCAGAAGACAGAGCTCAGTGACAGCCTTACATCAGCATTATAATTCTTAGCATAGTGTGATGTGAAGGTTGGTTGCACACCAACACATGATCCAGGAAGCCAGAGAGCTTCCTGCTCTGCTGTCAGCTTGATGTACTGCTCCAGTGTAGGGCAATCTCTGTCTCCATGGGCTGGAGTGAGGAGGAGTACGGTGAAAGAAAGCATCGATTCATTTAAATTCTTTATTAATGAAGGTTATTTTTAAAAATGCACATTGTACCTCATGCGAAAGTTACAACAAAAGCACCATCACCAAAATGCTGTCACAGGGTAGTAGGCATGAAGGACAACCACAATTGCAGAGAGCACATGAGTTCTTTACTTGAAAGCTAGGCAGAGTAGTCCACAACATAGGTCCAAAGAAACCCCAAAGGTTTCACAAAAAACACAAGAAATACTGCAGAAGTCCAAACGGTGCTTGACTTAGTGCAGCTTAGTGAAGTTTAGTCAGAAACATCCATACGTCATGAGTGAGCACAGAAGGTTAAAACAAAAAGGTTTTTCAAGCCCAGGTAACAAGCAGCTAATGAGGAACAGTTGAGTCAATCTAGGAGTGGAAAATTGCAGCAGCCCGCGACCTCTCTGTTGCTTGTTACTGCACTCTGGTGGTTGGAGCACTGCCCTGCAGCTGGTGTGACAAAAGCTGGACAAGCTTATTTCCATCATGGTCCTTTCAGATGGGGGTGGGCACATATCAAACATTGTATCATAGCACAACAAAACCAACTTAACATATTATCATGACATCAGTGTCTGAAAGACTACAGATAACATTGCTTCCTTCAGACTATGTAGATATCTGGCTGCTTTGTCATTTAATCATATAGGATAAGGTAATGGGGTAGTAGAAGAACGGAGGTAGGATATAAGAAATGTGAGTTCTTAAGAGAGCTGTTCAATAGTAGCCTGGCAGCTTAGCAGTACAGCAAGTAGACTGCTTACCACACATAAGCCACATTCAGACGTTCACATTTTAGGCAATCATGATCAATGTAGACAATTCATTATGGCCACGGCCTATATACAGCCACACCTCTGCCAACCAAGGCACACCTGTGATGCATTGGCTAATCAATGCACACATGTTAAACCAGCCACCATCACACACACTCAGGAGAGCTCTGACATGTTGGTATCTTCCACCTGCTCTGTTTACAACAACTACAACTCTGCAATAAACCGGCTTATTCAACACCTTCCTGTGTCCTGGTATTGGAGGAGCCACTTCAGTGGCATGTAGCAAGGAGCTAATTGCTATAGTGTACTAACACCATTTTCTGCTGCATTAGTCTCTTAGCATCTTCAAATGCCTTATCACATTCAGTAGCCCAAACTCACTTTGAATCTTTTGTCAGCAGGTTAAAAAGCGGCTGGAGTATGGTGGATGGGTTTTCCAGGAAACTGCTGTAGTAATTTAGAAGACCTACAAAGGATTCAGTTCTGTGATGTTTGTTGGCTTAGGTGCATTTGTTATGGCAGTGGGGTGTAAGCCATCCTTGTCAATGTGATGAAATAAGAAAATGGCATTTGGAAAGTTTTACTCTGATTTTTTTTACTCATCCAGCCTTTTTAAATGCTGAGTAAGTAACGAGGATATCATCCAAAAAACATGTCACATGGTCCATACCTAAGAATCTCATCCATGACAGACTAAAAATTGCAGGAGCACTGGAAACACTATAGCTGAGGCGGTGATATTTGTACCAAACCCCAGGTATGGTAAATTAAGCCAATGCAGAAGTACCTTAAACCTGCGTTCATTCTAATGGCCAGCAGAGAGTGACCCTACTTCTCACTTGATTTATTTACTCTGTGAACATTTTCCTGATGAGTCTATGGTCTCAGTCACTAAGTCTTATTCAATACAGCATGATCAGCATGATTCATTTAGTAAATTATGGTTAGAGTAAAATAGACTATAAAGCAGGGTATGCTTTAGGGCATGGCTCGCAATACATTTTGATTGCCTAAAAATGTCTTGTTCAGCGTTTGGTTGTACTAAAAGACACACCACCCTCTCATCACTTCTGTCTGCTGGTTGCAAAAAATCAACATGACGACAGCCAAATGCCAAACTCAAGGCTTCTAAACGGCAGTCCACAAACCAATGGGTGACGTCAAGGCATGAGAAAGGCCAAGTTTACTGAATGATGTTCCTTCTGCTAAAGTAGCAAACAAATCTTCAGTATTGGGTAGTGGGTATGTCTTCTCTTCAATACACTGATTGATCTTATATAGGTAGTTATAGGTTTTGTGCATATTTTGGCTTTGAAACCTTGAATGCAGCCTTGGTGTGTGCGTGCGTGTTTGCGCATGCGTGTGTGTGGGCAGACACTATTGTGTTGTGTTGTGTTGTTATGTCTAACAACATAAAGACCAAATGATTACCAGTTTCACCGTGTAGGACTTTTCTTTGAAGAGCTCCTTGTGCTCTTCCACCTCTGCTACAGTCATCATCATGAAGGAAAACGTCTCGTGCGCCCGGTCCCCCATCAGCCAGTTTATTTTCCTGTCCATGTCAAGGAGTTTTGAGAGGAACTTCTGCTGGAATTCTGTAAAAGAAAAGTTTAAATAGTTGAAAACCCACAACGCTAGTAAGAGAGAGATGCACTGGCACACATACAAATAAACACATGAGAAAAAAACCCCAAAACAAACAACATAAATGCAGTTCCAAAAGAAAAACACTCAACTGAGAGAAGAGAAAAGATAGAGATAGAAAAGAGCAGAAGCTAGCTATCTCCTAGGCTCAAAGATGTAAAGGCTCTACAGGTACAAATCCACATTTCACTGAGCTATGTAGTGCAAAAGTGAGAGTGCGCAGAACTTTAGTGAGTGGAAAAACAGCACTTGTGTCTCATAGCGGCAGATTCAAGCAGTTGTAGTTATTTACTTGTGTTTATGCTACAAAAATATCCAAGAAATAATTATTTGTGAGAAAATATTCCACAGGTGTGCAACTCACATTGCATGAATTCACATACTGATTTGTGGATGTGCACATGTTGCCCACAACTTTGATACAGGTGTGTGAATGTGTTTTACACCGTATTCACTGCAGCAACTGTGAGTTTCTGTGATTAGTAGAATAGAATTTGTGCATCTTCTATGAACAATTTGAGAATGTGTAACTGTTGTGTTGTGTTTGTGGGGGAGAGAAAAATATCTACAAGTTACTGTGGCAGTTCTCCTCCCACACACCACTTTAAGTGGCTTTTTCAGGGCTCCTCAAACAGCTAACTTGGGCCAAGTGAGGCTGCTTAAACCAGCCACCAACCACACACACTCCAGTTACATTTTCTGATACGGGTGTGTTTTTCACCATATTCACTGTAAATTCACTGCAAATTGTGATTGTGGGAGAGAAATGTTTGCAGCTTTTTCCTGTGATTTCTAATTTACTGATACACATATGTGTGACTATTTTCTACAACTACAAATTCCTGTGAGATTAATTTGAAGACATGTTACTAATAAATATGAAGTGGTTGCTGGTCAGGAGCATTTTTTGTAAATATTCGACTAATGCCTCCCTGCCAATTCAGGTAGCATTTTAGCCGTTTGGGACACAGTCCAGTATTCTAATATCTGCATATCGCTGTGTTATACCACCCCCTGTTGGGGATACCAGTGAATTACAACACCAGCCAAGTCGTGTGGTTTTGCCAATACTTTGTTCCTTCAGTACCGGAGGCTGCAGATTCATGTCCACAGTCCAAGTATTGCATTTCTAGACCCGTTTTTGTTTAATATAGTTTTAAAGGTGTATTCCATCCAAATACTTTCTGTCCATGTGTGTTTCGTGGACCGTTGCAATAACTAAAGGAAATTACGAACACTTAACAATGAGTAGGCCTATAATTATTTGTATCGCCATCGTGTCCTATAAGTGGTGGTCGTTGCTTCTTAAAGCACTATGGGGCGCCCAAGCCCACCTAGGTCGGGATAACACGTGACATAATAACGATCCATGGTATTAATTATTTTTATTTATGTAGCTACGTCCATTCCGTATCCATGCACACAAAGTGTACACACGTGACTGTGCAGCACACGTTCACAGTGTTCAGACAAACGAGACGCTCATCCGTCTTTAATGTTGGTGAGTGACATGTTTTCCCTACACAGTGTTGGGGCGGGAGAGAGGGAGCAGAGGAAAGGACGTCTTGTTCAGGAAACGGATTTTTTAAATCGAAACCAAAGTGGCATGACGTGGAGGCAGTTTTCTCTTTGGGGAAAATGAACAACACTTTTTAAACTAAAGTAAAGTCTGAAGGCCCGAAAACGTAAGGTAAGTGCAAGATATTGACCCATAATCCTCATTGAAGCTGTCGTGTCGGGGGTGTCATTTTGTAACGCGGTCTATTGATGGATTTCGACAAATGTGTTACTTTTTGTAAGTCGCGTTGGATAAAAGCGTCTGCCAAATAAATCTAAATGTAAATGTAAATGAAGATTTCTGCTTAAATAACACAAATATATGAAAATGAACACATTATAACAAGTCAAGGGCGTATGTTTGCATACGGACGGTAGGGACATGGCCCTACCAATATTTTGGGAGGACAGAAATGTCCGTACCAATATTTGAGCGAACTCGTTTGCTCAAATATTGGTTGTCCCTACCAATGTTGACACTAATCCTACGCCCCAGTCCCTACCAATGTTGACACCAAACCTAAAACCTTTTATTTAGCTTTTTAATACACAACAATGTAATTGTTTTTGTTACTTAATTAAACAAATGTTTTCTAGGAATGGCCTATGTCAACACTTCCTGGTCTGAGGAGAACTTTTCATGTTCCATCTGTCTGGATGTGTTCAACAGCCCAGTTTCCACACCATGTGGACATAACTTCTGCAGACGTTGTATTACAATGTTCTGGGATGACCAAGTCCAGTACAAATGTCCTGTTTGCAAAAAGCTGTTCTACACAAGACCTGATTTACAGGTCAATACCTTCATTTCAGAGATGGTGGATCAGTTTAGAAGGTGCATACAAGTAAAAGAGTCATGTGTTGAACCAGGAGAAGTTCCCTGTGACATCTGTACTGAGACCCAGGTTAAGGCCATGAAGTCCTGCCTAGTGTGTCTTATCTCTTACTGCCACACCCACCTGGAGCCACATCAGAGAGTCGCAGGCCTGAAGAGACATCAGCTGGTCGACCCTATGGACCGTCTGGAAGAGAGGATGTGTAAGAAACACAACAGACTTCTGGAGCTCTTTTGCCAGACCGAACAGGTGTGTGTGTGTCCGTTCTGCACAGTGACGGACCACAAGTTCCACCGTGTTGTGCCTCTAAAGCAGGAATATGAAGTGAAGACGGCCCAACTGGGGAAGATTGAGTCTGAAGTTCAGCAGATGATCCAGGAGAGACAACGAAAGATTCAGGAGATCAAAGACACAGTAGAACTCAGCAAAGCAGACGCTCACAGAGTGATGGCCGATGGTGTGCAGGTCCTCACAGTGCTGACGAAATGCATTGAAACGTGCCAGGATGATCTCAACCAACAGGTTGAAGAGAAACTGAAATCCACAGAGAAACAAGCTGAAGTACTCATCAAAGACCTGGAGCAGGAAATAGAAGATCTGACCAATAGAAGCTCAGAGGTGAAGCTGCTTTCACACACTGAAGACCACTTCCACTTCCTCCAGACCTTCAGATCCCTGAAGAATCCTCCACACATCAGGGATTGGTCCACGATGGAGGTCCGTCCTCCGTCATACGTAGAGACCTTGAGGAGATCCATGGATCAGCTGGAGGAGGCACTGAACATGGAGATGAAGAAAGTGCCTGATCTGAAACCAGGTGTAAAGAAGTGTAAGTGTCTGTTCAGTTTGATTCATCACAACACACACTAACTATTTATATGGAAAGTTCATCCACACAGCAGTTGGTGACATCCGTTCATTCAAATCCTACTGGGAATGAAGATGATGGTTGACATCATGTATCTTACATGTATTAATATTGATCACAATCACAATTAATCCTACTTAAATTCAATAGGTATTATTGTGGTTACATTATTATTTATTAATTATGGTGATTAGGAATAATAGTGTAGCAGTTCTGCTGCCACACGCCACGCCATTAGTGGCTTCTCTAGGGTTCATCCAAGCAGCAGGACACAGGAAGGTGGTGAATAAGCCGGTTTATTGTAAGTTTGAAGATGAATTGACAGAGCAGGTGGTAACTAGCTAGCATGCTAGCGCTCTCCTGAGTGTGTGTTGTGGTGGCTGGTTTAATCTGTGGGCCTTGATCAGTCAATAGCCCACAGGTGTGCAGCCTCATCCAGCCAAACTAATCAGCCTGACTTGGACCAGGTGAGGCTGCTTAAACCAGCCACCAACCACACACACACTCCACAAATAGTAATTATGTTCTATTATCAAATACAACTGTTGTTATTTAGTGCTATCATTATATTATATATTATATTATAACACCCTATCCATTATTCTAGTAACATTATTAATCATACCAATTATGTATGTATTTTATATTCAGAATATAATAAAATAATACTATTATTCTTTTTGCTATTATTATTTAGTTCAGGTTATTATATTAGACATAACAACACAATAATCATAATATTAAAAGTACAATATGCAACATGTCCTCTAAAAGACATTGTCCTATAGACTAGAGGAGGGAGAGGCAGGGGTGAGGAGCAGAGTGTTAGACTGGAGCTAATCTTGCATATTGGACCTTTACATTAGTAGTGCAGTGCCCATTCAAAACGTGGGTGTTCGGAATGGGCCAATTACCTGCTTGCAGTGCTCTCGGGAACCGCTCAGTCAAAGAACTTGACACTCGACACTGCACTTCCTTAGGTCCTCAGCAATACACCCGCCAAGTGTGAAGTCGATCAGCAAGAACAGTTGTCGAGAAAATTGAAGGACAGACATACACACATACATACATACATACATACAGAGACTCCTTCCATTATAGTTAGATTATGATACATGTATTTCGTATTATCACCACTATATACTATTATAACTTATTGTTCCTACTATTATACTATTATAACTATAATAATACTATTAGGGGTGATGCTGTTTATTAATATTGTTATTAGTAAGAAATAAAACATTTATTACATACACTACACTATATAAACTGTATACACTACACACTAATTTACATCAATTACACATTATTCAAATTACTAATATTGGATGAAGTACCTCATCAGTGTATTTCTGTGTGGTTTAGCCGCCTAATTATGTCTTGTTCTCCCGTCAGATGCCTGTGAACTCACACTGGACCTAAACACAGCCCAGAGACAACTCTCTCTGTCTGAGGACAACCAAAAGTTGACAATGGTCGAAGAGAAGCAGTCTTATCCTGATCACCCAGAGAGATTTGACTACTGGGAGCAGGTGTTGTGTAGAGAGAGTCTGACTGGCCACTGTTACTGGGAGGTAGAGTGGAAAGGAGGTGTTTATATAGGAGTGACATACAGAGGAATCACAAGGGGAGGAGAGGGTTATGACAGCTTGCTTGGATGGAACAACAAGTCCTGGAGTCTTGATTGTTCTGATGATGGTGGTTACACTGCCTGGTACAATGGTAGTGAAACAGATATATGTCTCCCACTTCCTCGCTCTAACAGAGTAGGAGTATATGTGGACCGGCCTGCTGGCACTCTGTCCTTCTACAGAGTGTCCCCAGATGTAGGAGGGTCCTCAGACACACTGACACACATCCACACCTTCCAGTCCACATTCACCCAGGACCTCTACCCTGCGTTTAGGTGTTTGTGGTCTGGTTCCTCAGTGTCCCTATGTCAGCTGTAGACACACACACACACATTTTTCTAATGTATACAAAACATACATTGTATTTGCAAAATATATACAATGGGGCCAGCAATGACAGTGTGTTGATTAAGAACCCAGACATAGATCGATGAGAAGGAGAATGTCGTCTTCATGATTGAACTTAAGTCAGAGGGTATTTTTACATTCCTAATTAAATATTTGTTGTTGGGATGACCAGTTGTCGGGATGTACATTTGGAATATATGCATCTGGACTCATTGATGTACATGTCTTGCATTGTGCTGTTTTAATAGCAGCTGTTTATGCTCTTAGGAGTCAAATTGGAGAGTATACAGCTATTAAATACATACACTCAACTATACTCCAAATGCTAAATTTTATTGCGCTTCTGAAAGGTTTTTCATGATAAACCATGAAAGGAAATGACTTTTAAGATATCCCATAGGCTTAAGTAAGTTAATTTAACAGAATTTATCATTATAATTTGTAATATTGATTGATTGTAAATATTTTTTACAATTTCATACTAAAGGGCTCTCATATCAGTTTTTATTTTGATATGCCCAACATTAACTTACTTAATATCTTCATAAATGCAAGGACTATGGAAAAATCCTTTGAACTGAATATTGATTCCTTGTGTTCTGCACAACAAGCAGCAGAACATGTTCAGTTATTTATATATATTAATCATATATGTGCACATCTGTTTATGATTTGTAATGTCTAGTACCTCTGTTATTTTAGTCGTTCTGTTGTGTACATGTAAGGGACACTTTCTTCAGTTTTATTTGTTAATAAAACATAATCGTGATAAACAACAACAACAATGATCCAACTGAACTGTTTGTGTGTTCAGCCGATGACACTTCCCATTTCTTCAGTTGAAATCCTCCAAGCTTAGCAGATGTTTGTCCAGAGCTCAGCTCTCTTGGTTATCCTAGCAGCACACCTGGAATGTCCTTCCAGCCCCTTGGATCCCAGCATGTCTCTGGTGTCCTGCCCCCTGACGTTCAGTCCCTCCCGCTGGCTCTTCCTCAACTAACTGGTGGCTTGGGGGACCATGAGCTCAGTCTTCTGGAGGCATTTCCTTCACGTCACAAAACAGTGGAGTCTCCATTCATCTCCATCAGTGTATGGGGAGAGGATATTACTATTCACTTCATGCTGTCCCATGAGAGTAGAATTATAGTGAACAATGGAATATGTTTGACTATGATCAATAAAGTACCTATATATGCACTTCAAAATGGATATAGAACAAATACTAACGAGTTACGCAGTGATGCAACTGAAAGGTGTGATAATAGGTTAAAAGGTTAATAGGTTAAAAGGTGTAGTGATAATACACCACCACAGCAGCGCTATCCTGCTATACACTTCACTTTCAGCCATATTCCTGGCAGGTGGTCATTATTGTAAAACTTGTCAAACGCAACCCGGGGCCGGCCACTAAACATTGGCGAACAAACCTATTTTATACAGATTCAACAATGCCTGTCTGCACAATGGCGAAGGCATGACTGCGCAACGGAATGCTTTTCACTTGTGACTTTTTTTGTGATTTTATTTTACCCTGACATCGCCAGACCAATTCGCAAATGCGTATTCGTCTGGAACCTCTCAGTTCATGACAATTAATGAGAACAGGCTTTCTCGAAAGTAGTTTACAATCTCCATGGGCCAGGCACATAATTATGGACAGTGCAGGCAGTGCAGTTGTGCTGGGGCCCATGGGGGGAGGGCGGGCCCCCCGGCGGAGGGCGGGCCCCCCGGCGGTGTGTTGGGCGGAGAGCGGGCCCTTGTGAGTGATTCAGATTGCCACCTCAGAAATACGCCTGTGTTCAGAGAAGAACTCGGGTTTAATTAAAAATGGTGCCATTTGTAATACATGCCCTTAAAAAGGGCCCTTGTTGATAGGTACATTGTTGAACTTTCAGTTGGACAAACCCAAAAGGCGAAGCCTAGATGGTGTAGCCTACACTGAATAGAACCTTTGGTAACGCTTTATAATACAGCCTGCAAAGTGTAATTACCCGCAACTTATCTTGTTTTTTTTGGTGTATGTATCCATACATATTACACTGAACAAAAATATAAATGCAACACTTCAATTCATGAGTTGAAATCTAAGATCTAAGACTTTTTCTATGTACACAAAAGGCCTATTTCTCTCAAATTTTGTTCACAAATTTGTTTAAATCTGTGTTAGAGAGCACTTCTCCTTAATCCATTCACCTGACAGGTGTGGCATATCAAGATGCTGATTAGACAGCATGATTATTGCACAGGTGTGCCTTAGGCTGGTCACAATAAAAGGCCACTCTAAAATGTGCAGTTTTATCTTGAAAAGAGACATTTATTAGGCACTGAACTGTGGATTTCACAGATATGCGGGGGTGGGGGTTCAGAAAACCAGTCAGTATCTGGTGTGACCACCATTTGCCTCAACACATCTCCTTCGCATGGAGTTGATCAGGTTGTTGATTGTGGCCTGTGGAATGTTGGTCCACTCCTTTTCAATGGCTGTGGGAAGTTGCTGGATATTGGCAGGAAATGGAACACGCTGTCGTATACGCCGATCCAGAGCATCCCAAACATGCTCAATGGGTGACATGTCCGGGTAGTATGGAGGCCATGCAAGAACTGGGATGTTTTCAGCTTCCAGGAATTGTGTACAGATTCTTCAACATGGGGCCCTGCATTATCATGCTGCAACATGAGGTGATGGTGGTGGATGAATGGCACA
>OMKP01032777.1:0-29438 GCA_900302375.1 Bathygadus melanobranchus
TCGCTGGTTCGATCCCCGGCTCCGCCTAGCTAATTGTCGAGGTGTCCCTGAGCAAGACACCTAACCCTAACTGCTCCCGACGAGCTGGTTGTTACCTTGCATGGTTGACACCGCCGTCGGTGTATGAATGGGTGAATGTGAGGCAAATGTAAAGCGCTTTGGATAAAAGCGCTATATAAATACAGTCCATTTACCATATTCAGTTTTCAAAAACACAAATCTATATCAAACCCCAATCTTACTGATACTACTATTGTTGTATATGTTCTCCACTCACTCGAGGGACTCTGGGATGGTGCACATGTGCAGGGGCATGAGGCCGTCCTCGGAGACGGCGTTGGCGTTGGCGCCGTGGCTCAGCAGCAGCTTGGTGCACTCGGGCTGGCAGCTCTCGCAGGCCTCGTGTAGCGCGGTGCTTCCGCCGGGCGCTAGCTCCACGTCGGCCCCGCGCTGCAGCAGCAGACGCAGGCAGTCGGCGAAGCCCCGCCCCGCCGTGATGTGCAGGGGCGTGGTCAGTTCCTGCTCGTAGGTCAGCGACCACAGCCCTGGATGGAAGGAAGGAAGGAAGGAAGGAAGGAAGGGAGGGAGGAAGGATGAAAATGGCAAAGGGGAGAGCAAAGAGTCAGTTTCGACAGCATTCAGGTAAGACACTCCACATAGTAGAGATTTGAATACAAAACAAGTTTAATAAAACGTATTTGAAAAAATATGTCTGTTGATCCTGCGCCTCCTCATCTTAAAACATTGTTGTCCCAAACAAATTCTCACACTCACAATCTGTCGCAAACTTATTTTGTATTTCCAAGTGCCGTGGAAGACCTACTCAGTCCTCTGTAGTTGAACCTGAAGTTCTTCCATTCCTCTATGTCACTGCTGTCATAGACGGAATTGATGACGAAGGAGAACTCACGGTCGTCCATGATGCCAATCAGGGTCAACTCGTCTCCCACCAGCAGAGCGTTCCAGAATTGCAAGACGCAGCCGCTAGCCTGAGCTGTGTTGATCACATCGCTGCGGTAACGCTTTTTGCGAGACACTAATTTTGGCAGTTCACCAGCCATGACTGCGAAAAATGAACTAAAGCTATGTTCTACGACAACGGCGGAGCTCTGTCTACGTATTCATTCTCGTTACGTATTGAGGTTTGTTGTGGTGTGTCTTCTCCTAGACGAATCAAATACTTAATACAGTCCAGTCAGGGTTATTTCAGGGAGGTGTTTTTGATATGTGATATTTTGGTCAGCCCTATTAACCTTGTGCGTCACATGTAGCCTGCTAACCCTTGCATTACCTAAACAAACACTATTGGCACTATTGACTAATGGCAAGGGCGTTGTGGGTGCTTAATGTGTGATGAGTGCATATAAGCAAATTGCAATGTAGCAGTACAATGCAAAACAATGTCATTTATTTCCAGCATACTGTATGTCAGATCATGCTAACCCCCATCTCACATAACAGCAAGACTTGCAACCTACGCTGCAGAAAACCAGTATCAGTTCAGTGTATCCAATGAATGCAGACTATTCTGCACCTTAAAGGTCCCATCCAACGGAAGCCAGCATGACTTTCGCGAGGCATCTGCATAAAACCGGAGGTTAGGGTGTGACATAGCTTTTCAAAAAGTGAGAGGGTTTGTCGGGGTGGCTAGGGCAGAGCAAGCTTGCTAGCCTTGATATTTTAATCCATGAAAAACCAAAGCTAGCTGTCAATCACCGTGCTATGAGTTACAGTTGACAATAGAGCAATCAGGTTAACAGTCAGTTTAACGGCAGTGCAGGCATGTGTCTGTGGAGTGTGTGTGGTTGGTGGCCGGTTTAAGCAGCCTCACCTGGCTGTCAGGCTGATTAGAGTCTGGGGCTGGGTGAGGCTGCACACCTGTGGTGCATTGGCCAATCAATGCACACAGGTTAAACCAGCCACCACCACACACTCTCGGGAGAGAGGGAGAGCGCCGACATGTCACACATTGTACCACCTGCTCTGCCTACAAATCATCTACCTGTCCTTGTACTGGAGGAGCCAGAAAAAGCCACTTTATGTGGCATGTAGCAAGAAGTGAACTGCCACAGTGTCATAACTACGTAATACATTTGTATACCAGAAGTAAACATAAATACATTTTTGGGCTCAAATATATGAAAAACACCTACATTTAATATATATATATGTATATCGTGGTATTGGAGTAATTCAATTATATGTAACCAAATTTGGAATTTTGTGGGAACTTTAATGAGCTGCGATGGAGACATCTTACCTTCCCCTCTGGCAACCCAGCGCATATCCCCTCCCCGGGGCTCGATGATCAAGTTAGCCCTGGAGCCCTTGGGGAAGAGCTGCCTGAGTGCCTCCAGGTCACCGGTGTACAGGGGATTCTGGGTGACCGGGTCCTGGCACATCGCGGGAGGTGTGGAGGTACCAGATGCCAGCAATTGCCTGCTCCTGGCCTCTTTCTTCAGCATGTAGCTGGTGAGCTGATGGGAGGCCAGCCTCCTCTGCCGTTTGTGTTTCTCCAGCATGTCCTCGTCGAGCTGCATAGACCGCAGGGCGGTGGTGCTGAAAACGAAGCTGCCGTGCTGTGGCATCATCTCGTCGACGAACGTGTTTGGTTAAAACGCGTCTTTTTGACTCTCGTCGCTCAGAGTTGCAACAAGTCGTCGTTCTGGGGGGCTGCGTGTCGTGTTGTGTTTCTGTCCAAGGTTCCCAGTCAAGCTGACATGTTCACGGTCGTGCTGCCAGTTGCTCAAAGGTTGAGCCAACAGGGTTGTTTTGATATCCAACACCAGGTCCCGGCCTGCTGCGTGACACGACACACTTCTATATTTATACCTCTCAGTTGGCCGCACTTGTTGTTCGTCTCCCGGCACGGCTACAGCGTTGAATTGAAGCTCTGTTGTTGACTGAATGAAATGTGTTCAATCTACCGTTTCAATTGCATACGCGGTTGGCTCACAGAACATTGTTGATAAGAACGGCCGTGGGATTCCCTTTACAAAATATAGTATAGTGTCATGTTTTTATAAGGTTTATACAGCAGGTCCAAACTGCAATGGCCTGTATGAAAATATGTGCTGTGACACAAACTTTTAAATTATGTTTTATTATGATTTATAACAACAATTTGCAGTGTTTTTACAATTCGGCAAAGATAACTTGTAGAGGGGAAGGCTAATGGGGTTATATCCTTTTGCCAAAGGCACAGGTTTGTATAAGTCCAATTACAAAGGTTAATTGTCCAATCTAAATAGTTTTTTGTTCATACAAGACTTATTACACTTTATATGTACAGTTGTTATTGTTATTCAGTTTCGGGTTCATACAGGAAACTAAAATGCTGTGTTTGGATGAATCTATGAGTGGAGTGAGTGTGTGTGTGTGTCTATCTGCCTGTCTGTGTGTGTATGTGTGTCTGTGTGTCTGTGTGTGTGTGTGTGTGTGTCTGTGTGTGTGTGTCTGTGTTAATGGCTTTTCTGCATCCGCGCGGCTCCCTACATCAGAACATTAGAGTCAATGACTGGCCACCGCTGTGTCACTCTGCCCCACGCGTGGCCTGGCGATGATGGAGGGACCGGCGCATAATTAAGGCTTTTACGCCCACAGACAAGTGACACACACACACACACACACACACACACACACACACACATATATCTTTTTGATGGATGGACCACACTTATCTAGTCCTGGTTACTTGTAAACACATGACCCACAAACAAAAGACCTCTTTCGAAACACCCCTTAGGATTGGAGTTAAGAATAATGCAGGATGAGACAATTGGTTTAATTGGCTAATCATTCGCCTTTTAAAAACCCAGTGTATTACGGTGAGCTACAGTGCTAAGCAGATTGCTATGGGCTTGTGGTGAAGTGTACAGACCTGTCCAGCTATTTGTAGAGCGAGCCATGCTATTCGTGACAGCAGATGTTATTTAGCCCCGTTCCTTTTGGGAAGCAGAATTCATAGCTTTGTGACATCTATAAACTATTGTCGTATGGAAATCAAGGACATTTACCCTACCGATGCCACATTAAAGTGAAGGCGGGTAAGAGTTTCAACTTTGCAAACACACATTACCAGAGAGAGACAAGGAATATTGTTTTTGCTGCTGGAGTACATCCTTTTAAATGATATACATAATGAGTTTATAATATGCATCTGGGCTACCTCCTTTCTACTTTGATGTCTTCCAAATGGCCCGCGTGTCATCAGCAAAACATGTAGGCACTTTCCCGCCTCATTGACTCCCAAATGTATTTTAAATATCGTTCCTGGTAACGCAATTATTTAAAACGCTGAACTAAACACTTACTAATGGGGAAAAAGACAGTGACTTCGATAAATTCATTTCTGAAATGGTGGGCATTCATGGGTTGTTTTTTTCCCCCTTCTCCTTTTTCTCTCTCCCCTCCTCCCTCCCTCCCTCCCTCTCTCCATCTCTCTCTCTCTCTCTCTCTCTCTCTCTGTGAAGCGGAGGAAACTCTTTATGACAACGAAAAGGCATCAGTAGTGGTTGCACCCCCCTGCCCTGCGAGGCCCCCCCGTGGACTCACTAAATCTTTTGGTTTCCTCACATTAGCCACCAGGCGCTGTCTGCAAGAGGCTCTCTGTATTGTGGTCAACCCAGCCTCTCTCTCTCTCTCTCTCTCTCTCTCTCTCCTCCCTCCCAGGGGCGGTAGTTAGAAACTGGACACAGGAAATCATCTCTGGTGACGAGATCGCGCCACTTCATTTATGCAATCATAGGCAATTAGTTCCCTCTGATTATGTGCCTCTTAATGCTGTTTTGAGTACTGCGGTGCACAGTGATACAGAAAGAGATTAACACCCTCCCTCCACACCAAGCAGTCATTTAATATACTGAGACCGTAATGAAATGTACACAGTAATTACTGTAGTAATGAAAGCTAATGGGTTTGCGATTGTTTTGGGCTGCTCGTCTAAGACACACTGTGCACGCAGACAAAGTCCAAGTTTCGAGTGTCACCGAGGTTCCTCGCATAAATCCTCCCTTTTTACATATGTTGCCAATAATCACTTTTTCAAACGTAACGTTACTCTTATCAGATGACGTCAGACCTGTGTGCTTTCCCTTGCCGTCTCCCGTTCACATTATGGCCAAGTGAGTTCCACCAATTACAGTCACAACCGTGTGCTGTACGTTGGAGGTCACCGTGGTATCATCATGAATGATTAATACGTTGGTGTGGAGAAATCTAACCACCTCTCAAGTTGCTGATCACATCGGCTAACCTCCGTGTAGTGCAATTAACCTTACACATACTAAAAGGCCCCACATGTCACGCTAAAATACATGGTGCCTCTTCATATCATACACATTATACCATATATATATATATATGCCTACAGTCTCAAACTGAACAGTAGCCCTGAACTATTCTGTGGAAGCGGGATTACTTTTTGCTTTGGAAAACCCACGACTACCTATAATGTATCAGCCGTGCGGATTCCAATTGTCTCTCAATGCACTGATCAACACGCAAATAGCGCCCTGCTTCATCACGACAATTGAGAGGTTCATATTTCAAGCTAATAGTCCTCGATAACTTAAACCATCAATCACAACCTCATTTCATTGCGTGTGCAGTTAATACGCACTTGCTTCCCTGCCAAGTGGAACATTTTCTAATGATGCGCTCGCGCACGACAACAAGGCGAGCCAGCCCCAGTCTCCGCATCACTAATGCGTCCATCCATAATGTGTTCATAGCAGTCTTTCTAAAGAAGATAGCAATGAGTACCGGGGCCATGGGTGTGTGTGCGTGTGGCTGTGTGGAAAAAAGGGGGGAGCGAAGATAGGAGACCTACATGGCAATGATAATCAAGGACAAAGAAGCCCTGGCCATTAAAGGCTATCATCCTCATAGCATCCGCAGATTTCCTATCATTACCACGATCACCAGTAAACATGTGAAATGAGTTCCCCGAGAGAGAGGCAGCTGGAAGGAATCGCACACACAGGAGTATTAACATGCAGGGCTTCATAGGATGAAAACAATATGTCTACGTATGTACAGGTCGATGTAAACATGCTAATTGGTGAGACCTATTTTGATCATTCTCGTCTCTATTGTTTATGGCGTCGGCGTGACTTCATTGGTGATTATGTTGCAATCAAAGACTATTCAGTTTACGGATAATAAGTGATTAGGTCTTTCATAAACCTAATTAGCAAGCGTGACATTCAGCCAATGGGGTAGATCCCTGTGTTCTGTGTATTGCACACACACGCACACGCGCACACACACACACACACACACACACACACACACTGCACTCAAAACCACTTGCAGTGTTGGTAGGCTGGTAGTAGGCTGCAAAAGAGGTGCTTCTTGTCAGATTTGTTTAATGCGTATCCAATCTGTTGTGATCAGTAGGAATGACGTAAAGCCTTGACCATGCATATTCTGTCTTAATGTATTCAGTAAACATAAGAAAGGATCAGCCTCCACATGTATGTTTCTGGTGATCCACTCTAACACGAATGAGAAGGAAAGCGTCTCCAATAAACCTTTGATCCATTTAGTGATTGACAGGAGCAAAAATAAGGCAAATGAGATAGAGTGCATCTGTGGAACGATTTACCAGTGTCACAGACGCATCTGCTGTCCCTTGTAGGATTATTGAGAGAACTACAATACTACGAACTAAGACTCCAGGGAGACATTTAGTAAGCAAATATAATGTCTCCAGAGGCCTACGATTAGCTTGTCTTTTCTGACGAGCAGGCAGAAAAAAGTAAGTTAGTAAGTAAGTAGGCCTATTTCATTATGATTTGAAACAATGACAAATCAAATGTTGGAATTTCCGATGCTGTAGGCATTATGTTTGATATTTTTACTTTATTTATTAATTAACAAAAAAAGAATAATCATGTGTCAAAATTATAATAGGAAAATGTAAGACCCATAATTGTGTGACAACTGTGTTTGTCCTACGATGACACCTCTGTGAAAAGGGTCTATTGACTCATTGTAATTAATGCAACATTTATGTAAAAGCACTGAAATTAACATTACCAACGAATTATTTTATGTTCAAGACCATTTTGGTTTGCCATTAAACACATAAACACAATCATCACTTTAAATATCATACAATAGCGACTACGTGTATTCCTATAGGAATAATATATGATAGGATTTTTTTTCCCATTGTATTCATGTATTAATATTATTGTAGATTGTCACGCCGTCCACTTCTGCCTCCTAGTGGTGGCCAGCGTCGTTGCCTCTTCCTCTCCCTGTCTGTGGCTGTGTCCCAAACAGAAGGCAGCTGCCTGCTGTCTAGCGAGGCAGTATCCTTTGGAGGCAGTGTTTTGGTATGAAGTTACCTGTAAAGGAGTCTAGATTGACACCGACATCCAAGGCAGCAATGTATCACATCGTCACCGAAATACACAGACAGTTGACGTCCGTCAATTACTACCACACCACCTGTTGGTCATTCAAACAAACTGTTTTTATATAGATATTCAGTAACTAAACTGTCGATTTCTTGGGAGAAAAAAAATCGGAGGTTAAAAAATTCAATATAATTTACATTTGTACACTAACTTATGGCTGTAGCTTGCCATTGTTTTCTTCTTGTCAGAGAAGTTGAGAGGGCGCAAGGGATTGTGGAATGTCTTGACCAATGAAGGATACATCTATGCTGCCTTCAAAACCTGCCTAGTCGGAGGCACCTCAGCAGGCAGTATGTTTTGTAAATATTTGATTGAGACATGACTTGATGCCTCCCTGCCTCCGAGGCCATATGGGACACAGCCTGAGACGGACTTCCAAGGCAGCAACGTGTCATGATGTCGCCAAAATACAGATAGTTGACATCCATCAGTTACGACGGTTATTCTACCACCTGTCAATCATTCGGACTAAGATGTGTGGTAAGGACGCTGCTATAAGACTCCTGTCCCTTTGTGAAGGTTCCTGCAGAGACTCTGGCCATCGTGTTTCGGATGGGAATGTGGAGTGTGTGGATGGTGTTAAGCAGCCTCATTTATTTTGAATATGAAGTTATGCCTTTTGGTCTCACCAATACCCCAGTACTCTTCTAAGCTCTGGTTGACAATGTCTGTGATATGCTGAACTGTTTTATTTTTGTTTACTTAGATGACTTAGATGCATACAAATCCATGAACAACCCCACGTGGAGCTACATGTGCTGTTTACATGTAATGTTTGTGCTGTACTGTAAACAACCCCCCTGGCTGAACTGAAGCCACATCCAAGCTCCCACCACAGACCTTAGCTTCCTGCCCCTCCAGGTGAGCCCCCCCATGCTCTCCACCATGTAATGCAGGAGATCAGTGGAGTGTACTGGTCTCTCCTCCACCGGGACCAGCTCCTGGTCCAGTTCAAACCAGTCCAGCAGGAGGACAGCTGCACCTGGGCCCTCAGAGCCACGCTGACCTTTGACCTTCACCATCAAGGAGATCTCCAGTGGAAAATCAGTCATCTGATCACTCCAAATCCAAACCAAAGTGAGTTTCATTAGATTAATTATGCTCAGAAACATTAACACCTGTAGGTTGTCCTGGCTGGACCCAACAAAAGAACCACAGCAAACCAAAGGATAGTTTTCACAGAACAGGTTCATTCATTTAACATGTGAATGTTAAATTAACCCTAACTAACAAGCTCATCGCTGGGGCCATCATATGGTGAAGCAACAAGTCTGTGTGTACCTGTGATGTGTAACAGATTGTCCAGTTTGTAACCAACATAGACGTTACCATAGCCTCTTTTTCCCAGCCGTTCCAGCTCATCATACAGCTTCAAATTCAGCTCACACACGCGGTTATGTGTGCTCGTTTATTAAATGCATAAAATTGCAGTTCAGTTAACCGTTCAACAGTGCCTAAACATTTTCTGAACACAATTGTCAACTCGCAGCATACACCGCCATCTAGTGGTAATATAGAACTTCACTCGCGTACACTTGGACTCCATTAGAGCAAAAATACAGCAGACATGAACTGTGTGCATTTATTCCAACAAAATAATTTAACTCAACAGAAAATAAATAAATAAAAATAAAGAACTCATTTTTCTTCGAAGGCTACATATCAAATATGTAAATAAAGTCCACTTGTTCTATTTGGAGCTGGTGTATTTCGTGACAGCCTTGGTTCCCTCCGATACGGCGTGTTTGGCCAGCTCCCCGGGGAGCAGGAGCCGCACGGCGGTCTGCACCTCTCTGCTAGTGATGGTTGAGCGCTTGTTGTACTGAGCTAGTCTGGACGCTTCAGTAGCAATCCGCTCGAAAAGGTCATTTACGAAGGAATTCATGATGCTCATGGCTTTGCTCGAAATCCCGGTGTCGGGGTGGACCTACAACAAAGAAAATTATTTTAGTTGACAGCCTGGGGGACACCACGAGTCCAACGCAACCACCCACCTGCTTCAAAACTTTATAGATGTACATCGCGTACGTCTCTCTCCTCTTGCCCTTCTTCCTTGCTTTCTTCTCTCCTCCTCCTCCAACCTTCCCCTTCTTTTTTTGTACATCATTAGTCATTTTAGTCGGCTCATAAAAATGAGTATCGTTTGACTGTTTTGCGATTACAAGTATGAAGAGAATCAGTGCTGCCTCATGGCGCACCTGTTTAATAGTGTGCGCCAATAATCAGCCTTCATCTAACACACGTGTCCGCTGCCAGTGCGCGTAGACATTCTCGTATCGCCACACTGCGAAATAGTTTCGTTTGAAGCAGTAGTATCCACGTTTGAGCCTTTGTCGTACATAATTGTCTTACAGAGAGTAATTTTACATTGAGTCACATATATATAAAAAACACTGTGTTAAATCCACTAGGTGTCGCGCTTGCACTAGTTAACGCACACACAGAATCACTAAACACAAATATATCCGCAGCGACCAACACGCACGTTAAGATTCTGCAATAGGTAACATCCTGCACTATGTCTAACACTGTCTTTTTCATCCTAGGTTCTCTGTTGTAGGCCTACTTGTATACATTTCATGTTACCGATCGTTGTGAAAGTCCCACGTTTGAGTACACGCATTTTGTTGGGATCATAACCTCCTACTGCATTCCCCAGAAACAGGTATGTTGTGACTCACCCCAAAATGTAACAAATGCTGCCCCACAACCAACCCCATAATATTTAATGTATTATCTGGGATACAAAACAATCTATCCAATGCTGTTGCTAGACTACGAAAGAGCGTGGCTGTCCTTGCTGCCAGATAAAGCGATCTTATCTGTTTAATAGATGATCACCAATCTGTCATGTGCAGAACTGGACAGATTTTAGTCTCGTCATTATACAACCCATTATATCCTAGACATGTTTTTCACATTTCTCCATCGTCATTCATTGTCCTAAAACAATGTAATTTGGAATAACCCAATTTATCCAAATAGCATTTCTAGTGAATGCTGCTATATGTAGTAATACCGTGATTTATTAATGACTAAAAACAAGTCACCTTTATTTTAATTTTGGGACACTTTTGATCCTATCTAAAGTGTCTAAAAAGGTGTACCATCTTCATGCTTTGTGCTAGTATGAAAGCAGATTCCTGGACCTACCTTATTCACAGCGAGGTCCACTGCAGCAATTGATGACCTGCATACAGCTGTACTGTACAGCAAACGTCTGTTAACTCCACTTTCTCGCTCCCGAGCAGATTCTTCCCCCTCAGTTTGCACACCTGTGCAAGGAACTCATACTAAGGTCAGTGTATGTGCACAGGTTATGCCAATATATATATATATAAGGATACAGTTTCATCAAATCCATTATCAAGACAAAGCTTGATAATAACTTGCGTGGTAGAACATATATTTTGCACCTAATCACAAATAGGGTTAGGGTTAGCCCCTCGTAATCCCATTCTCTTGTTTAAGAGCAATAATAATGTGTCTTTGCATTCACAGAACACAGGACGGTTGTGGTGAGGGGCATGCCTTCAAGGTATCCTCCACCTGTAGGTAAGATTTACACCTGCATTTCACTCCTTCATAGCAGCGTATGGCCTACATTTTGATGACCGTGTGGTCTTAAAATGGGAAACCAGATTCCCGTCTATTTTGGCGATGTCAAATACAGTTCCCTTTTTAAACGAAAATAGACTTGCACATAGCCCAAGTCTGAATCCTATTTCCAATTTGCTTTTGTTAAATGTTCATATGTCAACCTCTGTACTATTTTAAGCTGGAATAGACTGCACTGCTCCAATATGTGTCATTTCTTGGTCACCTGTTATATTTACATATTAGCCCATGCCCCTACCAATGGCATATAAAGGAAGGAATTCATAACATAAATTACCTGCAAAAAATGCCAGCCAACAAAAGGATAAAATATGGAATACAATCACTGTAAATATGGAATATAATATTCCTAGGGTTAGCCCTTCACTTTTTTTTAACAGGATAATGTGGAATTGGAAATAATGAAATCGAATGAAAGTTAAACGGCAGCCATTGTTTGAGGCAGGCGATTCATAAGACGTTGGATACAGTGAGTGCTTCTGGCAGATTTAATCACAATTATGAATATGTAAAGGAGACTTGTTTCGTTTAGTGGTTCACATCAATCAGCCCACTTGTCGGGATGGAGCACTTATAGCCAGAAGGAAATCTTCAGCGGTTTTCTTTGACAATTTCCTGGATGAATCCACAAACTGCGCTGTGTTTAGCAGCCAGCTGGTGTCAGGCAGTACTAGGAGTTTGTGGATGATGTATGTCCAGTTAGGTAATAAATAAATGCCCTTAATGTACTTATATGTACTTATGTATGTACTTACTTATACTGTACATGCTAGCCTCAGAGGAACCCACCGTCGCCAAACAGTCCAGATACAAAAGCATCCACTTTCCAGATTAATAACTGATTTGATTTCCTCTGTAATAACTGATTTGAAGCATCCACTGAACCTGACTGGGTATTCAGAGCCACTAGTTGAAGTCACATTAAAAATACAATAAAGACAGAGAAATCATGTAGAAAGAATGTATGGCGTCAAATCCCCCTCCCCCTTATTAATATTCACTGCATTATGCTGCGCATTCTACCATCCTCTTGAAAGCCAATTACTGTTGAGGAGCCCAGCACTTTCAACCTCCATTTGCAAAAACAGACACGCAGGCTTGTGCGCTACCCGTTTTTCGAAGGCTAATATATTTGCAAATAAAAGTAGCATCCAGGGCATGTGAATGTTAACCGATCGTCATTCTTTTGGTGAATATTCAGGCATTATTACAGATGCAAATGTATGCGAAACGGAGGACAACGGTCATTATCCTCTAACGCTGAATATCTAAGATATGCATGTGTGCATGAACAACATACACTTGCTCTTTTTTCATTCAGTGGAAATCAAATGCATCCCAATGCGCTGCATAAAGGCCGTCCCCTTGTGTTACTGTTCATTTGATAAAGTATGGTTTGGGCTTTTTGCTTTACGCAGAACTGGGCAGCGGCATGCAGAGAGGGTCAGGAGATGACAGAACCCTTCCAAGCAGCCCGGCTATCCTCGCTAGCCAGCTGTGTACTTTAATAATGACACACAAACGCAAAGGTCTATCGTCATGCTGTGCATTGGCCGGCTTGGCTGCTGGTCTCTTTTAGCAACACTATTCCCCTTGGTGTGCAGCATGCTTGCCCGCACCAGTCTTGTTTATGTTAAGCGGCGGCAATGGCTCAGGAGGTAGAGCGGTTGTCTGGCAACCGGAAGGTTGCTGGTTCGATCCCCGGCTCCCCCTAGCGAAGTGTCGAGGTGTCCCTGAGCAAGACACCTAACCCTAACTGATCCCGACGAGCCGGTTGTTGCCTTGCATGGTTGTGTATGAATGTGCGTGGGAGGCAATGTAAAGCGCATTGGATAAAAGTGCTATATATATGCAATCCATTCTGTTCTATACAAAGTCGCGGCTATGCTACTACTGACAAACCCTTCCCCAACTGCCATTTTAAGCAATAGGCGATGGATTCAGTGGTGTTAATGACATTGCTAGAGTACATACAAATACCAAGTGAAATACAACCTTTGCCATGTTCTCACGTATTACTTTGTGGGAACCTTGAAACACCATCCATCATCGTTGTATGATGTGGGAGCACATTTATCTGTACTCAGGCTGACTGATAGGACCAAAAAAAGCAGTATTAAATTATTCTATAGTTTGTAATGAAATTCTGCCTAAAAACAAAAATACAATAAATGTGTGTTTTGTTGTGTCTGAGGATTGATAGATATTGGCACTGTTTTGTTTTGACTGTAAATAATGGCCGTTAGTGCTTTTTACATTCAAAATGTACATTTCCAAGAAAGTCCCAAGATGCCTCATCGGCAAAATATATTGTGATACACAGATATGAAATCACAACAGACTATCACTTCAGGGATCATGGTCTCATCCCCCCCAGTGGACATTTTTCAAACTGGATTTCAATGGCGACATTATGTGTTTTGACATGGCTTTCTCTGAGAACTTGATGGATGAACCAGCATCTTTAGTCTAGTCTCAATTGCATGCTGCTGTAGTGTTGTGGTGGGTAGTGGTTGCTAGGCTCTGGTCTGCGCTTGGTTACCAGGGCAAAATATTGATTTAATCCTCCAGGGTTGCGGTCATGTCCTTGGCAATTCACCTATTGTTATGATAATGCGATATCCCGGAGGTAACCAGCGAGTGATATTCTCTCCATGCGCCTAAGAGAAATGAAAGGGTTTGCTCAACGGCACGTGGTGAACTTTTAACCCCAATATAAAACAACCACCACTCTGTCGGTTAAGCATGAAGCGCATCGTGCTTGACAGCATATTTGCCCTGTCCACTGACAACCACAACGGCCAGAGGAGCAACGCGCTTCAGGCGTACGTCTACAGCGACTAGCCTGAGATGAATTCATTCATCATTCATTCATTCATAGCGTCTCAAATATACCCAGAATTCCTACATTTTTACACTTGACGCACATGAGTATTCTATTAATTGTATTCCTTTTTTTTCTTATTGTACTTTGATTTTGGTTTGAAAAGCACGTCTTTTTCTTTTATTATAATCTACTTGCATCACACGCCCAACCTGTGGCATCCGCATACGCTCCCAGTATAGCAAGCATGATCGATCGAACATGGTGTCGGAGGGTATCGGAGAATACTAACTCAGCGAGAGGCAGCGTGTGCAGAGTGAGTGACTTCCACTTGTGAGCCCAGCCGCACGGCGGAGGAGCCGTTCAGCAGTGGGATGGATCCTGACTACTAAAGAGTATGAGGAGCGAGCCGGAGAGGGGGAGTGGTGGGAGAGAGAGAGAGAGAGAGAGTGAGAGAGAGAGAGAGAGAGAGCCAGACACAGACAGACAGGGAGAGAGAGAGAGAGCGTGAGGGAGAGGAGGCTAGCGTGCAAAGGGAGAGTGAAAAGCTCCAGACGGCAGAGTGTGAGTCTGTACGTGTGGAGGGGAAATCAGGCTGGACTGGTCTCCAAGCAGCCGTGGTCTCCCGCGTGCTGGAGGCAGCCCCACGACGCAACAAGAGGTGGTCCGTCCTGCGTGCTAATTGCTGATCGGCGCCAACGAGGAAGCGCTGTGGAAAACGGTTGAAGCTGTGAAACCCCCCCCCGCTTAGCAAGCACAGTGGTCGGCTGGTCGGAGGTCTTTGACCCCCCCCTCCGCCACCAGCATCACCACCTTTTCATTTCCATTCTGGAAGACGAGAGAGGAGCCGGAGTGTACGGGAGCAAAAGGAGGTGGCAGCAAGCGACCAGTGAGCCATTTCTCTCTTTATTACCTCCATTCACAAATCCATCGCATCCCATTATAACCGCGATGTAGAAGCATTTTGCCGATTGGAGGAGGACGGGTCCCATTGACTGCCGTGGCTCAGCCCCTCTCTCTCCCTTTTCATCGCAGTCCCCGGTTTCCCTATTCTCCCCTCCACGTTTCTTCTGCTTCTTTTTTCTTTGTCCCTTTTCACGCCACTTAGGACCCAGAAGGCATTGGCTTTTGCCGGGAGTGGGTGTCTTCTGGGGCTGTCATTGTGCTTGGTTCTGCTACAAAGGACGGCCGACGTGCGGAGTGCGAAGGGAAGCTTTAGAGATAATAAAAGAGGTGCCTGAATGCTAGAGAATAAGGCGGAGGAGGGGGAGAGCGTGGGAGCACAGGAACAACCTCTGGAAGGTGAACGGTGATGAATGAACATGATTACGCGGATCGTCGGCCACTCTGAGACATCTGGTTGTTTAAGCGATTGACACTCCTTGGGAGACCGAGGAAGCAGCTCTGCCACACCGAGACCGGCCGTGCTGTTGCCAAGCAAAGTGTGTGACCCGAAGTTGTCTCTGCGATTTGTTAGTAGGAGTCACCACTAACTGCCACACCATGAAGGGGGACTCTGAAGAGAGCATAGAGAGCACCAAGCCCTCCAACTTGCAAGCCTTTGCCAACATATCCACCCTGCATGGCATGAGCCACATATTTGCCTATGGGCACATGACGTTTCGTCGGTTCCTCTGGACAATCTCCTTCCTGGGCTCTCTGGGCTTGCTGCTGTACGTGTGCATGGACCGGGTGTCATACTACTTTGAGTATCCCCACGTCACCAAACTGGACGAGGTGGCGGCGCCGAACCTCACGTTCCCGGCGGTCACCTTCTGTAACCTCAATGAGTTTCGCTTCTCCAAGATCACCAAGAATGACCTCTATCATGTTGGGGAGCTTCTGGCCCTCCTCAACAGCAATTATCAGATAGCCAACCCGCACTTGGCCGAGCCCGAGGTGCTGGCTGCCCTCAAGGATAAGGCCAACTTCCAGAACTTCAAGCCTAAGCTGTTCAACATGACCGACTTCTACAACCGCACGGGTCATGACATCGGTGACATGCTCCTGCAGTGCACCTTCCGTGGAGAGTTTTGCTTTCCAACGAACTTCACCACTGTAAGTATGTCTTTTGCTTCACTGACTGTCGCGTGTACCGTTTACATTGCCGGGCCTAAAGGTGAGCCAGTTGGTTTCAGCCATGGAGTTTTATGTGTTAGTCTAGAATAGTCGAGAAAGAGTATAGCCTACAAAATCGTAACAGATAAAATGTGTTGTTTATGTGTGGTTTGTTTCCACAAAGGCCTGCTGTAGGTGATTGTCATATATGGCCACTGCTTAAGATTAATCAGTAGTCACTGGTTACAGTGTAATGCTCGCTGCTTAGTGCTTCTGTTGTGTTAAGAGAAGTTAAAATGTGTTGGTTTGTTTGATTTTAATTCCCAGTTTGGTTTGCTTTTTTATTTTACTGTGAATTGTTACATGTGCACATAGCTTGTTACTTACTGAAACGTATAACTAGTCGAGTAAAGAAGAAAAACAGTAAATCTTAATGTTGAACGGGTCCTGCATACATGGTCACTGCACAGTGTATTGTGCAGTGGTGTTTGTTGTCCAAAGGAAGTAATCAACTTCAGTATATCTACTGTAGGTTATATTTAACCAACAAAGGTCGACATCCAAATCAGTGTCAATTCCTATTAACTCTACTGGCTAGCACACCTGCCAGTGCCAACTTTTGCATGCAGGCTACTGCTAGTGTAGCTGTGCTAAGGCTTCTAATGTGTACCAGTGTCTTGTAAGCTGGCTTCTACAGATTATTGTTATCTCTACATATGGAAGTCCTTTGTTTTGGGGGAAATGACACATGTGTAATAGTGGGAGATACGAATGAACACGTTCCAGACGTTTATCAATAAGATGTGTTGTTGTATCTGGCCTAACATGGTAATGTCAAACATTTAAATGTATTACATGATACACGACTTGCATATATATGAGTGTTTGCTCAGTTGGGGTACAAAGTGCAGTGCTGTGAATTTCAAGTGCATACAGCAATTTGCTGACGCTGATAAATAGCTTTTCCGACTTCACTGACTTAATTCCTAGATGGTGGTTGTGCATGTTGCAGTTTACTATCAGTGAGGCGCAGTCATGCACGGCGAAGGTATTTATTAAACGATGGTCGACTCCATCCACTCACAACTTTGTGAGATGTATTTTATGTCCAAATTGAGTCTTTAAATAACTTCCTCTTGATTTACATGCTTGGAGAACAGAGCAGAACAGATGCCTTATCAACAATCTCTCCGTAACAAATTAGAATATGTTGAAATAGTTTCAACTTGGGACTAGTTTCATAATACTAAACTAAAATGAATGTCGATTACAAGGAATCCGAAACAGGAATACTTTACAATTCATTTGGCTCTTCATAAATCATTACATTATACATTTATGCATGTGATTCCCCGTTGCTGCCAAGCAGATGATGTTTTTATTTTGGTACTTCTAAATCATCTTTGCTAGAGATAAATAATCTCCTTATACATGCATAAATTGCACACATCTTCCAAATAATCCCCAGCTATCCTTGCAATTGTTCTGATTTTCAGTTAACTTCACGTCTGCTTTGAAATACATTCTTTTGAATTAAGAACATGTATTTAGTTACAATTGCTGCTTGATTGTAAACTGCTGTTTTATAGCCTCAATAAAACTGCCCCTCGTTAAAAATGCTGTTAAAAGAAATCAGTGAATCAAAAAACAACACTTGTACTAAAACGGCAATTAACATATTATGTTGCATGTTGATGTTATCGCTGTTGGCAACTCGGCAATACAACCCAAACAGGAACTGTCACTTTTGTTGTGATATCGGAGCCAATATTTATCCTGTGGTGGTGTTTTGTTGGACTAAGTGAAGCACTAACCCTAACCCAACCCTAACCCTAACCCATACTACATTATGACACGGCTAACTGGCAATATTGACACCTACATGTGGACTGCCAGTTCCCAACGTTTTGTGCTGAAAATGAATGGAAATAAATATGTATATTTACAACCCACAAACAATGCTAATGTATGTGTATATACATGACATTATTGTATTGTTCACCTAACCCCCTAAAGTAGTGTCAATTAACAAATTGCATTTATTTTTTCCCAAAATGCTGAAATGGCAGGGTAACCTGAATGGTTAACATCTTATGAAATTAAACTGATGGATTTGTCTGCAGGACAAAGGATATATTCTCATGCATCAAATGAGATCACGTGACAAACGACTTGTCTGTTGAGACAATATTCTTGTCCGACCTGACTCGAAGTTGTCAAAATAGCTGTGTTTTGAAAGCGGGGAGCTTTATGGTCCATGTCAGCGTTTGGGCACGGGCTAAGCTGTTTCGAGTGATATCAGCCTGAGCAGGATCAGCGATGTCCTACATCAGTGTATTTTTTTTGCTGATCGACATAAACTTTTCACTAAGTTTCAAAGTCAAACGAGAACAGCAATTCAAATTCTCAGGTTTATTTTTTTTTAGAATATTTTGAATTATTAATAACCTTGGGTTTGAGTTGGGTAATATCTGCACATACTCATTTAGAGGTGTAATATCTGCACATACTCATTTAGAGATGTAATATCTGCATATAATCACTGTAATTATGACACATGAGTCCAGATTAAGTAATTTCATTTCACAACTTTCTGATGATGCCATTTATTCAAGCTGATGTAGAATCTCATTTAACTGGCTTTGCAGATAATAACTGTAATCCACACACTTCACCTGTCCCTGGCAATTTATAATCATTGATTGAATTGGCCACGAGAGAGCCACATGTTAAGTCTTATTGGCCAAACATTACTGTCTGAACTGCAGCGCATTGAACATAATACCCTAGTGAGAGAGACTGAATACCGTAATCTTATGGGCTTGCGGCTGTAATTTTCCAAGGGAACATATTTACTGTGTATCCTGTATTATCCTGCTTCCTGTGCACACAAAAAAGACGTCTTCTTGGCGCATGGTTAGTTGTTACGTCGTTGTGTTTGGGAGATAACGTACGAACATGTAGAATTATGCTCGGATGTTTTGTGTAAAAAAACCCCCCCCCAGAAAAGAACAGAATAGAGTTGACACACACAACACGCCTAAACTCATTTAACTTCTGGAACGAGGACTAGCAAGCAAATGGTATATGATGTTTTCTTTTCTTTTCAATACATGCAACAGGTATTCAGTGTTTTGTAACGCCTTGGCTGCGCATGATTGCATTTTCAATTTAAGAATCGTAAAACAACACGGGAGCACAAATGATTGCGCCTCTTGGTTAATCGATTTCTGTCCCCCCCTCCTCATGTTCAGAAGGAACATTAATTCCTGCTATGTTTTGCCTGGGGGACCTGGTGTGTAATTTACAGGGCTTCAAAGCCTGCATCGTTCCAGTGTCCTAGGCTTTATTCCAACGCATCGCTAATCACACGGGAGTTGTGCTAGAAGTCATTTTACCTGTCATTGCCCTGACTGCACTGTGGTGCGTCATAACTGCATCTGCAGCACTGGCCACGCTTTTTATTACAAAGGTTAAGTGTATGCCGTTTAGTTTTAAGAGAAACAGCGCTTTTAATAGGCCAACACAATGGTACATTGGTTGTGTGCATTATTGTGTGTGTGAATTGAGCAAGCAAAACTGATGCCTGAATTGATATATATATATATATATATCTAAGTATTTTTTTGTTATTACTTCACCCGGCTTTTCCCAAAATGAGCCAATATGAGAGACTGTGGTAAAAATAAGTACAATAAGAAAAATAGCAAAAATCTCATCTGCTTTCACTGAGACATCAGTCATGAATGACTGTTTTGTACTGTACTGTATTACCTCCACCCTTCATGGAGATTGGTGTGTGCCTTTCTTTCCCTTTCTTCCATTGTTTTACACTAGCCCTGCTCTGCATGTATGTGCTTTATCCTGCAATGTTACTTCCATTTGTCCCACAACAACCGTGGTCCAGTGTATCAAACATAAAAGGCCTTCATGATTCATTCACTCTGTGTTAAGGTACACCCTGTTATTTGACATTGGTGCCATACTGTTATTAGCACAACATCCACTGTGTTCAGCATCGAGGAAACACGCATACAAGCCCCATAGTACTTTCAGTCAAATACATGGTAGATGGCTGGAGATGGCTGCATCCTTCTAAAAACACAATCCTAGCTGAGAGCTGAAGGGGATTTAGCGGAGGCAGTGGATGTTTGACGATGGTGAATTCACTGCACTTTATACAAAACGTACTGTGACACCTGCATTGCCAACGTACTGGAAATATGACATATGATGCGCTGTGGTGGTCAATGAATAGATATGAGGTCTCACCTCAGGCTAACACTGCCGACATATGGTTGGCGGTAGAATTAGCATTCCAGGCTGCGGTTTACGACTCTCTTCTCTGTGCAATAAGGATTTGTTTTCAATTGTGTGAGTGGATTTTATACACATGCTTTCCTGTAGTGTGTCTGTGTGATAGACCTAATCTTCCCAAAACATACACTCTGTTTAAGGTTAATAACATAACAAACTATAACTATATAATATTTAACGTACTTGTGTCTTACATGTATATTTCTTTTAATACACTAAAGCTACGCATGTATAAATGCTATGCTGATGAAATGATCATTGGATGCATTGGTTTATAACGGGCATGCTTCTCTTCTGTGTGCGAGTAGACATTGCGTGCTGCCATGGTCTGGTCTGTTGCCATGGCATCCCCGTGTGAGGCATGGTTCTACAGCCTTTTCATGATTGGCGTTACTCTGCATTCAGCATTAGTGCGTTACTGATGTATAGTAAATACATCCATGGTTACAGTGCAGTACAGTGTCAGGTCCATATCATGAGGGTCAGAGTCATTTTACTGAATTATCATGGATGTTTTGACATGGTTACATGTACATGTATAATAGTGTGCTAGTATAAGTGTTGTTCTCATTGAAAACCGTAGTTGCATTTAACAGTCCATTTAACAGAACCGTTTAGGACGACATGTTTGCCTGTGCAACCCTATCAGGTAAGCAGTACTTAGGCATTGCATTGATTTAGATTCCGTTCAATGAGACCTGCCTCACAGCCGACTAATTTCATAGACAGCCATTTAATTTTGAATTGTAACCTAGTGGTCTAGCTATAGGAGTTGGGATACATTTGAATTATTAATGTGGTTGCTGAAAATGTGATGGGTTAGGGTTAGAAAAAGGGTTAGGAAAAGAAGCAATCTTGTCCATTCTACCTTGATCTTATCGTCAGTAGTAGCCCACCCCAGCCCAGATAGTGCCAGATGTACCTGTACCAGAAACTGGAACATTTACATATGTGGACAAATACAGTCAAAGTGTTGACTTAAGGTTAAGTGACAAAAGCTGTGGCCTGCTGATTAGCTTGTCTATTAGCTAGCTTTTTTTCTTTCCCATTTAAGGCTTGTAGTGGAACTAGGCTACTTTTTAGATGCTATTTGTCTCTTCACAAGTGAATCAATATAGCTTAAAAGAGCTTTATTTCAAAAATGTTAATCGCATAATTTATGTCTAAGGCAGGCATACATTTGAATGCTTGACGTACAAAATCGATTTGGCTTAACTATTTCATGTTGTGTCTTGTTTTAAGTCAATGACGCTTATTTGTCATCAGCATATGGCAAATGTTTACCAAGCCTGTTTCACCTGTGTGTGACTTAGGTTTCAGATGATTTCATGGTTGTGTTCACTGGTGTGAACTCGACTAGCATTCTAACAAAGCAGTCTTCTGCAGCACCGTGTTGCAGCTTGGCTGTCAAAGAAGTGTTCTGTTGTTCAGTGGAGTTCATGAGTATGAGTATTGCTGAGTGAGAGTATTGCTGCAGCTGTAGGCGTACGGCTGTACAGCAGACTATTCATCTGCTTAAACCACTTCAGCAAACAAAGCTCAATTTATATGTCTAAGCCAAATATGACTTCTAACTTCTTTTTTTTAGTTGATTGATGTCCGGTGAAAAGGGGACGACTACTGCCTCATTTCCAGCACATTCGTGAATGAATGCAACCCTGCAGACTTAAACGTGACTCCTCCAGCTTGCCACCTCCACATCGCCATGCACCCCTGGCAGTGTTTCATTAGCATGGTCCTGGCCCGACGGGCTTCTGCAACGGCTGCATCCGTAGCACAGCAACTGAGCTTTTACTTTTCCATCGTTGCTCAGCTTTGTCATTTTCCATATTCAAACGTATGTTTCATTTATGTGGGTTATTATTTCCGAATCATCGTCAAACGACTTAACAAGCCCACTGTTTGAAAAAAAGACAAGGAAAAGAGATGTTTTTGGACGTTAGGCGAGCAACATCATCGTCGTACGTGAGAGGTACTGCATTACAAAACATATGTATGGGAAGTGTAGAATGATGCAGAAGGGGCAGGCGCCAGGTCCACACTGCGTCCATTCCCACCACCTCCGCCTCCCCCACACCTGCATAGTGAGTAACTATAGGACAGACCCACATAGCATAGAATAAAGCGGTACATACAGTTCAAGGCATCAAACACCAGCTTAGCGCTATACAACCACATACATTATGTTTAAACGTCAAGAAATGTATGCAGACCTATTCGAAGGACGAGACCAGACATCACAAGGCACAATTTGCACAATAATTGTAATTAGCTGTGGAAATGACTAGCATACCATATAGTGGTAAACAGGACAAATGGCAAGCAAAACTAGCTTACCTTTTCTAAGAGAATAAATGTCAGGTTGAGTCACAGCAATAACGTCCTACTTCTTGCAGTGATATTTGGTAATTCACTCCCATATTGACTTTTGTCTATGCCCTGGCATTATCTAATTCATATCATCATTGTTTGGATTTCATCAACATTATTTTCTGTATTGTGGCCAAAAATGGACTGGAAAAGTTTACTTTACCATATTCTTGTTATTCTGTGAGGAATCTTTGGGTATGGCTATGTCTTGCTGTGATTGGTAGGTGGTAAGTCGCTCTCCACCCGATTGGTTCAGTGGTGCTGGACAAGCCCAGTTTTAATTTTCCTGATTACAGGGAGAGGGGATGCGCTCAGAGCATTTGTCTTTCCTCAGCACCCTTTAATTTAATGATGGCTGAATTGCAGATATCGCCAAATCCTAACGTAATTATACCAAAAAAAGAACATGCCTACTGAATCTTTAATCTTTCCTGACTTTTACTTTTTTTTTTTTAAAGGCACATACCTCTATTGCACCGGTCCCCCCAGGGGCTCATTATGACTCCAAAAACTGGAGGATATAAAATAATTGCTTCACTGGAGACACGAATCTCTCCAGTGTCACATCTTTGAATTTGAGTGTTTGCCACAAAGTGTCTTCATATATTTTGTCAAGGTGCCTGGCTATCACAGCATGGACACATTGGCAAGTGGAGATTTGACATTCAGGCAGTCCTTCCAAAATGCGACATGAATTGCCTGTTGTCATGGATATTCAAATCTGGCCGGTGCTGAACTATTGTGTCTGCATCACACAGTAATTGGAAGATCCAACGGTCCGCATTTATTAATGGGTTTGATTTTGAAGCCTACATGCCAACTGTGAGTTTCAGCTGAGGCCAAAATCAGAAGCAGACATTCTCATAAAAAAAAAAGGGAAAACAGAAGAAGAAAAGATGTGGATGACCAATCTGCATGGATTAGGAGAATTCAATGATGAATCATAGAACGCCGACCTCAGGATCATGTACAAGCCGTGCATTTGTGGCGGACGAAACAATAGTGAGGTAAGAGAAGGCCACGCTTCTTTGCCAAGCGTGCCGTGGGGCCGAATAACCATCGGACACGGTGTCCGAAACCACAATCGGCGGCAAGCCTCTCGCAGATAGCGAAATGCAATCAGGCAGTTAGTGAAACTCTCAATTCTGGTGGCGTATTGTCTTTTTTTTTTTTCTTCTTCTTATAATGACCTTACCTGAAATGAGTTGTTGTTCTGAACCCGACGCGAGGAGGAGGAGTGGTGACTCATCTAGTTTGCATTTCCTGTAACTTCGCTTATCTCCAAGTGTGTCTATTCCAGCGGCACAATATGTTCCTGCCTGTCATCTACCTCCCCCTCTGTAGCTGTAGGTTGCTAAGCCTGTAGCGCCGCTCACTCACCCTCTGCCCGGCACAATGGACGGCTTAGTCAGACTTGCATTGAATTGTGTTGCATATGTTAATGTCTTGATCAATTGAGAGGAGAAAAAGACAAAACTGCATGCTGCAAAATACAACGTACAACACGAGTTCTGCTGGCATAGAGAAATCTTCTGCATCTGCTGGGTCCTTTTTTTTGTATATCTTGCCAATAAAGCAGGAAGCTAATTCGTATATACCCACAGAGATAAGTCATACCCAGGAGAATCACCCTCTTCCTCTCCACCCCCTGTTTCCCTCTTATCTGTAGATAAGCATTATTAGGAGCCCCAACATGCGGCAGCCAATAGGGAGCACTCCTTTCTAAAGACACTTGAGTCCAAACATGTAGAACGGTAATTCCTAATAAGAAAGCTGCTCTGGGTAGACGTTCTAGCCCTGGCTGTCCCTAACGGCCATGTTTTCAGAAATACGTTTCTTCAGGATATATATTTATTTGTTTTACTTGGTTTGATCTGCCTTTTGGAGCTTTCACACATGGGACATTTGTTTTGTTTGGGGGTTTTAGTATTGGGCGCCTCTCGCACTTGCTACACATGTGTCTCTTTGGATGGAAAATGACCCGGTGTGTCCGTGTCTCAAACAGATGTACTTCTCCTGGGTGTATTGTGCGGAGGCCGTGTCAACGACGTGTCTGTGTCTCGCTGCCTCTGCTTAGTCAGGCCTATCGCACCCGAGGCGGAGTCCTCGCTCACACCGCATACACATTAAAGGAGATAGCCTCGTCCCCTCTTTACTAGCTAGCCCGCTGCGTCGCACTGTTCTCAGATCACACAAAAGGCTGCTGATGCTCAAGGAGTGGTCTGAAGCTAAAACCAAGACGGGGATGCTCAACCTCATTCGCATCCCTCGGACTAAGAATACATGATGACTGATGATGAACATCATTTGTTGATGTGGAGCCATTGTAACCAAATGAAAGATCTTTTTTTTTTTTTTGCCACATAGCTGTTGTCATGGTGACGTTTGATATGCGAGGAGATGGGTCTGTTTACAGTTAGTACATGTTGTGCTACACACCTCTTTTACCCATTATGAGACGATTTGAGCTCATTGTCTTCTCTAGAGAACAATATGTGATCGACACCCTTGCAAGGCAAAGGGTCATATATTTTTAAATGCTTGTCAAAGCAAATGTATTTTTTTTTATTCTCCTTATTCGAACATTGCAGTTAGTGAGATTTCAAATCATAAATAAATCAAATGTAAACGCTTGCTTCACTCAGGTTGATGAATATGTATCATCCATGGGACATGTAACAGTACTGTGCTGGTCTTATCTGTGTAATGCTTTTCTCTGGGGTTGTCTCGTGTAATTTGCAAGTGCAGAAGCTAAAACGATTTAGGAAGGGGAATAAAAAAGTTAAACTAAGACCCTTTCATTATCCTAATGAAGTCTTTATGGTTTCGAAAATGGTCTAATGGTGGCCAAACCAACACAAAATCGTTGCCAAGTCATATAGCTCCATTATTTTGTCTTCTAGATTAAGTTCCAGTCAGTTAAAAATGTTTGTTACAATAAAGGCAATGAAAGCAATTTATTCCGAGATGTTGCAATGTAATTTAACATGTTGCAAATGTGTCTGCATTGCAATGTTTCCTCTAAGGAAGCAAGGACCATTTGAGGCCCGGCCCTCATACAGGCCACACCTGGACACTGCAGTAGTCGGAGACCTCTGTGATCTGGTACCAGCCATCGCAGTGTATAATTCATCCATGACAATGACAAAACCACACCAGACTCCGGCAGACAGTGTTTACACACAGGCTGTTGATACACTGCTCATTTGGTACACTTCCAATTTCAGACGTATGCTGCCGTTGCCTGTTCTCGAGGTAATTTCTGTTTGTGTCAATCTGTTGGCTCCTCTGTACGGCTGCTCTACCTTCTTATTTGCTGGGGTTGGTCTCCTCAATCAGGGCATGACACCGACTCACTTCTGCCCCTGGTTCCTCTAACAGGATTTCACTCAAACTCTATCCTCCCTCTTGGTCTGCATCTCCTGCCCCTCAGCCAACACCAAATCTCATTTACCAGAACAATTTCCTCTCTTGTCTTGGAAGCACAGCCACTGTAAGAAAAGCCATGTACTTGTCTTCCATATAAAATGTGAGGGCACATTTCTTGACATATTTGAGAATTTTTGTGTGTGCAGTTTATTCATTTTTGTAATAGTCTTCTAAAAATGAAAGACCTGCATGCACAAATGAGCACATTAGATTTTAAATTACATTTCATTATTTTCCTTCACATATTGTGGAAGTTTCTCCTTTCTCTCAAAACACAGAAAGTCTTTTGCACTACAAGTATGTTTTGGCAGAAAGAATATTGGACTTGTACCAGCGGATGAGGCACAGCTTCCACGGCCAGCAATGTACAAAATCCTCTCATCTAGTCTCCCAAGTTCACCCCCTGCCAAGAGCCTCCTAGCGCACAGCCACCTGGCTTCCTGGTACCCCATCCCGCCACTCCAATGCCCACCCAGTGATCTCTCTGAAAGAATTGCCCCTTTTTATACTAATGAACAGTTACTAACAAATCAGACCTTGGCAAAGACCCTGGAAATATCTAATTTAACCTCGAATGAATACCAGGTGTGATTGAAGAAAAGGGCATGGATGAGGTTAACCTCTTCAGCACTATGCCTCTCCGATATTTGCCAAAAATAACATACCCAAAGTGAACAGACAATATCTCCACAACTACAAGGGTTACAATATGTAATCTTGGTACCAAAAGAAAGATAACACCTGTTAGATTGTACAGGTGAAATAATCAATGTGGATGCTACTGGGTCAGAGTGAATAAAGATGGAACAAATGATAAATGGAAGGTTTAATTTCCGTCTGAACTAGATGTCATGGTTTAGAGTGAATCATCTAGTGCGTTATCGGTCGGTAGCCCTATAGGACCCTATACAGCAGCACTATAGGGCCATAGCACTACATCTGAAGGAAGGGCAGCGTCAAGTCTGAAGTTGTTCGGATGAGCGATTCTGCAAACATCGCTCAATTCATCCAAGCGTCGCTCAAGCAACCACCAAAGCTGCAAGCAGCTTTTACGCAATCAAACTTCAACTTTTTCTTGTCAACAACTTTGATGGCAAAATGTTTGATGACATGTGCATGTGCACGTTTATGAAATATATCAATGTTGTGGTTACGTGCTTATTATTTTGGTGGGGTTGGAATTGTTTCATTTAACAAACAATGGTTATGATATTTCCGGAGGGGGGGTTGCCCGGATACGGGTCCTCTCGGGGATGAAGAGGTTTGTTGAATGATGGCTCTGGATGCAGACATAAACAAGTCGTTTGGCTGGTATAGAGGTCATTTTTTTTTTCACTCATTTCTAATTCTAGAGTACTGACTGTAGTTCAAATTGTATTTATACTGTAGAATAAATGTGACTTCATTTGCAAGAATCTTGGTAAGGTGCCATGTGTTCATTCTGTCCATATTGGTTAGTTTGATAAAAGAAAGGTGTAGATGTCATTTAGATGTATTTAATACAAGAGGACAGTGCAGCAAAGGACCAGACATTTAGTTATGCCGCAAGTGTGGAGGCTGACCTTTTAAAATTAAATTTCACTAAGAGCAGTGGCCAGTGACCAAATGCAAGCCCTCAGCCTTGTAGATGTAACTCTGACATTCAGATTCCTTATGTTTATCTCATTGATTCTGCAAACCGCATGCATATTCCCTGCTGCCCTCCTGCTGGACATTTTACAGTCTTTCAAATGCTGAATACAAATTACTTGTGCGGTATTCAAACACCCTTAACATTTGCTTAAATCACAGTTTGTCCCATAGCAGGTTGCCTTTCTCCAAAGTGTGTCAATGGTGTGTTTGTTTATTAGTGCTAATGATTTGACCTCCTGCCTACGGTGGTTAGTCTACAACACATTAGCCGTCTGCTCTGAGGTGCGACGTCAGTTGTCCCAGGCTGAACTTCTATTAGCTGAACTTATGTCCAGTAACTATCTAATTACTGAACCTAGCAGCGGAACCCGTCCAAAGGACTTTGAACGGTAAATTGCAGAGGACAAAAGCTTCGTCACAACGTGTGGGTGCGATTTAAATAATTCTAAAATGTAGCCGTCTCTCTGAGAGGACTATTGTGACAGATCAAAGATGTGGGGTGGAACACATATACGATCCTACATAGCGCTTTCACAAAACAATGAAGAGACTAGTAAATGCTTCAGCACCCTAATTAAACATGCACAGGGGGAATGGAGGGCAAGGGAGTCTCAGCCGTGGCCTCCAGCACCATTGTCCCCTGGAGAGAAAGTTAGTTGATTGGTCTGTCATATGATCAATCTTATGACAGACCAATCCTTGCTCGTACATTCACATCGCCGACACACATTTCCGAGTAAAGACCGTCTTTTAGGACTATTTAAAGACGAGGCCAGCGCCCATAAATTCAGTCATCCATCTGAATGGATTTGAATCCCTCATGGAACGCTGCCGATATTGGTCAGGATGAGAAGACACTGTTTACCCTCACGCCATGCGTCTCCTGCAGGCCCAAGCACTGCGTTGTGCATAGGGTTCATCTAATCTATAGATTTGTGTAACCCAGTGGAGAGATGTGGGGCGCACTCAACAAATGCCTCATGGCCCTGTGCCACCAGCGCTGGCTCAGCCTGTGGAGCACCACTCTTGGCTCCCAAGACCAGTGTAAACATACAATCCATCATAGACCCATCGCTATAAGATATCAGCCAGCTACAGCTGGATCTAAACACCAAACAGGACCAGGCTGATTAATGTAGTGGCTGTGCTATAAGACAAAGGCCCACATGAAATCCAAATCCACTGCACTAGAAGTATTTAGATATGTGACTTGTATTTATAGCTATCAGTGTGGTATTTATCTTTACGGATATTTATCGTTACACACAATATATCCTGTGTGATCTGTTTTAGAATGGACCTTCTACAGCCATGATAAACAGTTACTTTACAAATGTTTCATAATTAACAAGCTGTAATTATCTATCGCGATATATATATGGTAAATGGATTGCATTTATATACCCAATCGCTTTACATTGCCTCACATTCACCCATTCATACACACATTCATATACGGTGTCAACCATGCAAGGCGACAGCCAGCTCGTCAGAGCAGTTAGGGTTAGGTGTCACCTCGACGCTTAGCTAGGGGGAGCCGGGAGTTGAACTAGCAACCTTCCGGTTGCCAGACAGACCGCTCTACCCCCTGAGCTACTGCCGCCCATATATATATATATATATACTAGAAAATAAGGCCGCCCACCAGATGCTTTCTCAGACAGGAAAACACAGGATGAGTTCATGATCTGGCTGTAGGATCGTGGTCATCTTTTTATGACCCCATAACAAACAACAAACAGCCATGGCTTTGAGCCCAGTTC
>OMKP01032780.1:1855-12974 GCA_900302375.1 Bathygadus melanobranchus
TCGTCAGCATCATTGTTGCTCTTAAGTTTGAAAGACTAATCCTGTTCCTGGTCATGTTTACAGAGGTGTGGTGTTTTAAAGGGTTTGAACCTCAGACAGGTGACCACCTCCTGAGTTACATTGTGCCTTCTTTATCTACACACACACACACACCTACACACACACACACACACACACACCTTCTCCATGTGGTCTTAATGAAAATAGTGTGGACATCTTGTGTTGAATGTGAATTCAGAAAGCAAGCCAATATAAAATATTTAAAACTATAGGTTTGGCAGAGTGACTGGTACTGAAGCATGACTGTTAAAGGGACCCTCTTGTTAAAGGGATGATTAGGGTCTCTCTGCACACTGCTTTCAAAAAACGCTCTTAACCTCCAGGAGGGAAATATTCCAGCGTGGTGATTGGTTGTTTGACTAGCATCGTCTTATATACATGAGGGGAGAACCTGGGCCCTGTTTCAAGTAGCGGGTTAGGATCTGTTTAAGCCTAAACCAGAACTCTGCCTCAGGCGAGCACTTCCTTGAACTGCGAGACTAGTTGAAGCCATCAAGCGTTTGCCAGACAGTATATGTGATAAAAATAACAAAACATGTATTATAACAGTATATTCAAAGAGTCATCTTTGAAGAAAGGTGAAGCTGCATCAATTGAATAATTCGCAATAGCAATTCCCTGAATTATGACCATATGAACATATCTGATATAACCTGGAAATCCAGCTTCTTGAAACAGGGCCTTGGGCTAACTGTAAGGGCTTGAATCTTAACTCTGCCAAAACAAGGACAGGATATTAATGTATTTTTATCAAACTCATCCCATTTATATTATTGCTTACATGCAAGTGGATGTGATGTAAAATAAAACGTTGGGAAATATGGTTTTTGCGTGTGTCCCTGAATTGGTTTTTACTGTTTTGAGCATTCTGCAGTTGTATATTAGCTTGCTGTTATAATAAATAACTTACAATATATACTATATGTACATGTTTTCTCAATAAGGGGTAGAGATAAATGAGTTCACAAATAATAGTGATGATGAATTTCCGACTAAAATACAAATTACGAATGGCAACTAAAATTCAAAGTGGACAGGCAATACAAAAGATATAAACCTTTTGACACGAAAATGGTCGCGTATCCTTTTATTTTACGTCAACATTCACGATGCACAATCGAAGTGCCATGCGACAGGCTACATCACACCTGTGCCTCGTCTCCTCAACGAGGGACGAGATTATACTAGTCCGTTTTAATCCGACGTCCAATCGCGCAGAGTTGTCAATCGTGACGTCACGGGGGACAACACGGTGATAGGCGGTGGTTCTGATGTCGCCCGTATCAGTCCGGGCTCATCACCGTCACTGAACTATCTTTTAACGAGGGAGGAGATTAAATCCTGTCCAGCGTGTTTGGGCGAGTTCCTCCGCTGGTGTCGCATTCTCCCAGCAGATACACACAGACCCTGGAGCCGCGGGCTACTGCTCTCTGACAAAAACAAATCCCCGAAACCTCCGGAGCTCTCCTGAACCTCACCGCTCCTCCAGAGACAGCAGGCTGTGACCAGCGCACTGAGCGGTAGGTACTTACACGATGGAAGCCCGGCTGCACGACTCACAGAGCCGCCTGGAGAGGAGCAACCACACGGCGTTCATAGACGACAACATCCTATACGTGTGGGGAGGTTACCAGGTAATGTGTTTTGCAGGTGTCTTTTCCGGGGGGAAGCTCTGCGACACTGAAGCGAGCAGCTGTTAAAGTTTGAGGAAGTGTACAGCAAAACACGTCACAGTTATTGGGGAAACGAGAATGCTTTGTTTATAGTCAGAATATTTGTTTCTAGGTCTGCCTCCTACATCAGTCCAACTGTTGAATTGATAATGTACTTACTATTATTAAAAAATCAGAACCTTCAAGCCCTGTCCAATATGACCAAATTACACTTTTACTTTTACACAATTTACCTTTGACATTTAGCAGGTGCACTTATTACAAGTAGGCCTGCCTACATCAATATTGGAGTAGCGTCAAAAACGTTGTAGAACTACCACCTAGTTTAAAGAAAAGTGGACTGAAGTGTAGCTGTAGGAATGACAAATGGTGTACAGGGGTTTAAGTTGGTTTTATCGTTTGAGGAGCTGTCTGGGTGGTTTGAGGAAATGGAGCGCAGATCAGAAGACGAATCAAATCACAACTGTTTTTTCTCTAGGTCTCCTACATCAACTTATTAAACGTATTACTTGTTATGTCGGCCTTGAAATCTTTAATACCACAAACGTGACATTGAAATGACAAGTGTACCAGAGTTTGCAGTGGATGTGTTTTGTAATACATATATTGGCTCCTTGTGTGATCAGGTGGTTGCAGGGGAAGACTCAGTCCTGCCCAGCAATGAGATCTGGGAGTGTGATCTGGACAGCGGAGAGTGGTGAGATGATCATAATTCATATTATCAGGCTGGGGGCTGCTGTTACAGACTGTTCTTGCAGATGGTAACAAGATCTCCCAACCTTCGCCCTACAAGATGATACTTCACTAACACTGTCAAGTTTAAACCCTTGCAGTCAGGGTAGACGCTGGTGTATTTGTAGATGGATGGATAATGGTATCATACTGCTTATCAACTGGATGCTCACTGACATGCATTGTATAGTGATAATACAATACATATCTCACCATGTATGTCTATAATATACAGGCTTAGTGGAGTACTTTTCACTTTGGATATAAATTGTCTTTATTGACATGGAAAATTAGCATTTACATTGCCAAAACAGATTAACAAAAATATAGAAATATAAAAGACAAAAGTTAAGATCAGAAATAATCTGTATAAATTAAATTTTCTCTCTCAGGGTGTGCAGGGCAATCGGGGGCGACGCTCCCTCAGAGTTGGCGGGGTCTTGCGGTTCCTTCCTCAACGGCTCACTGTACATCTTTGGCGGCTGCGACCCTGAGGGCTACACCAACCAGGTGAGGCTCTACACCCTGATGACCTCACCTGGCCAGGTGACGTCGTCCTCGGGTGACCGGTTGACTTGTGCGACTCGACTTGTGCGACTCGACTTGTGCGACGTGATGTGCGTGTTCTACATCCTACGCTGGTGTTATGGTATTTGTAGTTTTTCAGTGTTGTGGTATTTGTAGTTTTTCAGCGTGGACCTGACGGAGGCATGCTACACCTGGAGGAGAATAACAGATACCAAAGGAACCACACCTTCACCCCGCAACAAGCACACCTGCTGGGTCTACAAAGACAGGTCTGTAGAGTTTGGCAATTTCAGGAACCTAGCTAGCATGTATCCTAGTGATCGATACTCTGCCATTTTCTTTAATCCTCTGCCGCTATTTAGTTGTTTGTATATACATGTCTCTGCCAGAAAGAAGTTTCTCTGTATCTCATAATAAGGGCTGTTTCCATGGCGACAGGCTGATCTACTTCGGGGGCTACGGCTGCAAGACTATCCAGGAGGTGAGGAACACGTCGGCGCTCAGCTTCATCGTGGAGGAAACGTCCTGGGTAAACAAACAGACCTTGACCTCCTCTTCAGTGGGACCACTGTTGGTCTGGTGACGTTCGCTTTATTTTGAAGGTGCTGTCCAGCAGTCTGCTAGTTGAGGCTGTTTGGTGTGGCTCTGTTTCTATGAATGAGTCTTTATCCTCTTGTGGTGTCCTATCTTCTGAAGTTCTCTGGTTGGTTTGGTAGCATTCGGAAGATCTCTGGATAGCAGGTATAACTTTTCTATTGCTTAGTTTGCGTATTCAGATTACTACTCTTGGGGGAAGTTCTGTTACAATTGCTGAAGATAATGGAAAATCGAATACATGCAAGGAAAGAATAATACAACACAAAAGTCAATATAAAAAGGCAATATAAATATAACAATGTGCATATCAAGCATGTACAACAAGATTATTTTCTATGGGTTAGTTAGTTCGAGGAGCACCAGGTCTAACTCCGTATTCTGTCGACAGATGGCCATCGGGACCACACACTTCCGGTGCTGGGGTTGGAACAATGAAGTAAACGTCTTCGACCCGCAAACCAACACCTGGAGCATGCCAGAAATGCAGGTAGGCCTACCACGTGATGGTGCAGTAGTCTGCTGTAGAGGTCCGATTCTCTGCCCGAACCAAAGGCCAGCCCCGACCCACAGGCCGGCCTGGCCTCTGGTTCGGGCAGAGAAAGGGGGTAAATAAGTCTGGTAGGAATTTCCACTCCATCCCAGGGTCTCGGGTCAGAGATATATATAACTGCTTTACTTTTTTAAATAATTGGGGAATAGAGTGATAATTAGTGTTATATGTATTATAACATTGTGACCTTAACCCTTGTGTATTAATCACTGTGCTCGATGCATAGTTGCTAGTAAACAGTTTTGCTTCTGTGTTGCGTTATTCATTAAGATCCTGTGCGTGTTTCTGTACAGATTTCTGTCCTCAAATTTCTCTGTAATCCGCAAAGTCTGATTGGTAATTCCTTGTGTCTATTATGGTTTTTATCACCAGTCAGTTTTATTTTGTCTTGTTTTTTTATGGTGGTGGCGACGTGGTCATTCTGAGATAAGACTTACTTTATTCATCTCCGGAGGGACATTTGGGCATATCTTTTAGCGATATGACATCGTGTTTCTCTCGCTCTAAAATCTCGTCGAAATCAGCAGTACACAATAACAAACGTCGGGTGGGAGGGGCTTAGGACAGAGGGGGAGAGGGGAGAGCTGCAGGAGGAGGACTGTGTTTTCAAATTCTTGGCTTTTTTTTTTTTTTCCAGAAAACTGCTAACTAGCTCTACCCCATCTTTAACCTGTGGTTCATAACCTTTTTAGGTCCCAACATTCTTGTGATGCCAACTTCAGCATCTGCTTCCCCACACATCCGTACATGTCATGTGTAATATTGATATCCCAGTGAAGGAGTTGGGATCCTGACCTGCAGGTTTTGGAAATGCTGCCTTAAGCCCAAATCACGTGGGTCGTGTGGGGACAAATGCAAATTAAGGTTTTGGAATTTTTACGTCCAACATAGACTTGAGTCCTACACAAAGTGAATACAGCGTGTGCTATGCTCCATTGAAACAATGATTATTATTTTTTGGGGTCGCACTACACATACGAACCGAAATATGCACGCTTTGGGCTTCAAACTTTGACCCCTAACCCGGTCCTTGTTTCTCTTCTCCCCCCCCCACCACCCCAAGGGTCCAGTCCCGTCTCCCAGGGGCTGCCATGCCAGTGCTGTCCTGGGGACCAGAGGCTTTGTCTGTGGAGGTCTGGTGAGTGCTCTGTGGAGGTCTGGTGATGCCACCCCAGGCCTCTGGCACTGGCCCTGGGTCACTCCTACTAAATGAGTCCACATCACTGCTGATATGTTGGCATGTGTCTTGACTCCACTGATGAAAATGTGTTTGATTGACAGGACTCCAAGGATCTGGATCTGTACAGTCTGGATCTGGAGACCTGGACCTGGACATACTAGTAACACCCCCTCCCCTATCTGTCACTGATCGATAATCACTGATCAATCATGTCATCCTCCTGACAAAAACTCTCTTGCTCTAACCAGTGACCTCTCGTCATCGCACGTGCCCATTGGTCGCTCCATGCACACACTCACGGCCACCTCAGACCACACCCTCCTCCTGTATGGAGGCTTCGGGGTCAACGAGGATGGTGTCGACCAATCCAGAGCCCGCAGTAAGTCTGGCTTTCTATTTTGGTTTCTCCAATTCTGATTGTATGTTAAATATAAATAGTGTGTTTATATTCTCTTTTTAGGTGATGCCTGGCAGTTTGACACATTGAGGAAGGAGTGGGGGGAGAGAACCGATCATCCCCACCATGACAAGCCCAGGTACAGAGAGAGGGACCACACGTGAAAATACCTGTGATGTGTTGACTTCCATGCTGGACCACTTCTCCAACCAATTAGCTCGCCTGTGCCTCCCCCTCCCCAGGTTGTGGCACTCTGCGTGTCGTGGCGAGGGCGACCAGGTGGTCGTGTTTGGAGGAAGTATCAACTTCTGCGTCCTGCTGGACACTGTATGTCATCAGAACTCATTCAAAACAACTCTTCTACAAAAACACAGATGTAGCCTTTTAAATAAAAGAAACAAAAAAATACAAAACCTATATCAAGCAAACCATTTAGGTCAGAATGCTCTGTCTTGTTCGACTAAAACATTTTCAATGTGTGTTCGTCTCAGGTGGCGGTTCTGCGGTCTCCATGGCAACATCACTGCAAGGATGTGTTCGTCTTCCAGACCCAGCCCTCCTCCCTCAGCAGGTACAAATACCTTGAGAGACAGACCCTAGGGGCCCCCTGAACCATAACCCTTAGACTATTTTAAACATGTTTCAAGTTGTCTAACTGTCAGAGCATACCTAGACCTACATACTCTCACTTGTTTCAATCGCGCATCTTTAAGACGAGGAGGCAGCACCCATCACCGGTGGTAACCGGAGATCTGTTGATGTTTTCCTCCTCTTCCTCTAGCCTCTGCGAGGATGCGATTGCGAGGAACCAGACTCTTTTAACACAGCAGCTGTCATGGCTGCCAGGCCGGCTGCTCAAGAGGCTCTGTAAAAGACTAGCCTACTTCTCCAGCCAGCACCCAGGGGCCCCAACACAGCACCCAGGGGCTCCAACACAGCACCCAGAGGCCACAGCTTGAGGATTTTATGAAGCCAGCCTGAAATTTCTAGTTGTTTCTGTTATTGTTGTAATCTGTATATAATGTGATTTCATAGTTTATAAAGTTAAAAGTATTTTAATTTTCATGTTTGTACATCAGTGTACTGTAAATATGGTCTTTGTTTGTCTTTGTTTTTAAATGAATTTAATAAACTTTTTTTTTAAAGCAAGTTTTGTCTGCAGTGTTTTAGTAAGTCACGGATACAGACTAAACTTCTGGTTCTAGAAATGTAAGTCACTTAAGACTTTAGAGAAACTGCTCCTAAATCTGTGATTCTCAACCGGGGTCATGTGTACCTGAGCAGGTTCCACGGATGGTACTAAGATTATGGTTTTGCTTTATTATACCTGCAAAACAAACTGTAAAAATGTATTCAAATGTTTAAGATATCTGTTTGTTAGATATCTGTTGCTTGTAGATTTATTTTATTTTATTGGTTTATATGGTAAAAGGTGAGCCCTACTTATGGGGGTGTGAGGTATACAGAAAAGTTTGTCAAACACTGTCCTAAATGATGTCCGCTAGGCGGCAGCAGCACCAAGCTCACCCTCATCCTCAGATCTGTGGACCATCCGTATGAGCTGCAGATCTGAAGCCGAACTTCCTTTATCCACATCAGTGTCCGACGCGGCTCTGCACGCCTTCATTTGTGGCCGTCAATCGCAAAACTGGACTATAAAACGTACAAACGTGAACTCGTACACCACAAAACAATTTCCATAAGGACATAGGTAAGTCCCGGGGAAACCCTGGCGGTGTTTGTAGTCATCGGTTGGGTGAAGGGTTCTACCGGCATGTGGTGAGGCCCTCGTCTCCACCCGTGGTAGTAGCCTCATGCTAGCGTCAGCTCCGCGCCACATCTGCTCTCTTTCGCCGGTGTTCTGCATACAATTCATAAACAACGTTAATATGACATTAGCTTAGCTGGGCTGTACATATATCATTAAATACTACCGCACATCCAGCCGTGGCTGGAAACGGAGTATAACATCGTATTTAGGGTGATCAACAGTCAGAGCCAATGGTTAGCTGGCACGGGGCTAATGGTAGCATCTTGTTAGCATGGGATGCTGGCTAACGCTAGCATGTTGTTAGCGTGGAGATGCTATCTGGCTGATTCGCTGGGCTCTGCGCGATTCGTCGGTGGCTATAGTGGTATCCTTGTCACAACACCTTTTATAACATGTACAGAGATAGTGTTGAAGCTATATGTAGAATATATATATAAATAAATAAAGATCAAAGCGACAAGGTTCACGCAGTATTAACTGATCGTTCGGATTGAACAGTGTCAATAGCACTATCATTTAGTGTAAACAGCTGTTTGCATATATGTTGAAAACCCAGCTCAGCGTGTTTGTTTCACATGCTTAGTAAAAAATGTAAATAAGTAACATACCCTGTCCGGACCTCCAGATCAGCGCCCCCCCGGAGACATGTCGCGTTTCTTCGCCACCGGCTCCGACAGCGAGTCGGAGGAGTCCTCGTCTGCCGACGAGATCACCCCTAAAACATCCGGACCCAACTTCAGACAGTGAGTACCTGACGGTGTCATACCAGCCCAGATCCTCAATCTAGACCTGTACCTGTCATACCAGATCATGAACATAGGCAGGTATCTGTCATAGACCTGGTTTGTAATGGCTTGAGATCAACTGTCTGTACCCCCCCTCCCAGGTCACTGTTGCTTAGCGATGATGAGGAAGACACCAAGAGGGTGGTCCGCAGTGCCAAAGACAAGAGGTGAGTCAACCTGCTAGAAGACGTCACCGTTAACATGGAACTCGTTGAGTTGACTGTGAATGGTCTGTTGATGTTGTTGTGTTACTGTGGGCAGGTTCGAGGAGCTGACCAATCTGATCAAGACCATCCGGAACGCCATGAAGATCCGAGACATGGCCAAGTGTCTGGAGGAATTTGAGCAGCTGTGTCGAGCGTTCCTCAAGAGTAAAACTATAGTGGACAAGGAGGGGGTCCCCCCCTTCTACATTCGCCTGCTGGCCGACCTCGAGGACTACCTCAACCAGGTTAGTTTGCTAGAGGACTACCTCAAACAGGTTAGTTAGCCATCAACCAGGGTAGTTAACTAGAGGTCTACCCCAACCAGGTGAGTTAACACGTAACTAGGTTAGTTAATGAGGTGACTACCTCAACCTGGTTAGCTAAAGGTAACCAGCTTGGTTAACAAGCGTACTACCTCAACCAATTTGGTTAACTAGAGGACTACCTCAACCAGGTTAGTTAACCAGTTTAGTTGACCTCGACCAGATTGGTTGCTGGATGGAAAGCATAACAGTCTTCTCTGGGCTGATCTGCAGCTATTTAGAAGTTGTTCTAAGCTGGTGGGTGTCTTTCATCCTTTCAACTTGATCCAACTACCAACGTGTTGTGATGTCACTTCCTTCCAGTTGTGGGAGGACAAGGAGGGCAAGAAGAAGATGAACAAGAACAACGCCAAGGCCCTGAGCACCCTGCGCCAGAAGATCCGCAAGTACAACCGAGATTACGAGACGGAGATTGCTGCCTACAAGGAGGTACAGACACTACTACTACTGCTACTACAGCCTGATGCTCGGCTTTCTGGCTGAGAGACACTCACTCTCTCTCTCTCTCTCTCTCTCTCTCTCTCCCAGAATCCCCAGGAGTCTGCCGATGAGGAAGAGGAGAAGGAAGCGGAGGAATCTGGTGAGTTTAATGGTTGCATGCTTTTATTTGGATATTGACTAGGAATTGGCCTAGAAGTTTTCATCAAAAGGTTATTGTTATTGTTATTATTATTTATCCGATACAAAGAATATTCATAAAAGGAACATTTGTAGCCTTTATTGTGAAGGGGTGTTCTCTGTGTGATGATTCCTTCCGGTGCTCCAGGCTCTTCTTCGGGTAGTAGTGACGACGATGACGACGATGAGGAGGGAGACGAGGCCATGACGGCCAAGAACTTCCTGAAGAAGGAGGTCGTCCCTGAGGCCAACAAGTTCCTTAAGGAGCAGAAGGGTTCTGGGGTGAGGAGATACACTAATACACACAATGCACTGATACACAATAACACACTAACATACATTAGTTCCTTACTTATACGCATAATACACGCACACTAATATTCACGCGTTAATACACAAAGATTATACACACTGATACTATTATTTCATGTTCTCTCTCTCTCTCAGGGTGAGTCTTCATCCAGTGACGATGATGAGGATGATTGGGGTTCGGACACTGTTGACAGTGGCAGTGATAGCTCTGATGAAGGAGGAGAGGGAAAGAGCTCCTCGCTTGCCTGCCGCTTCCTCAAGAAGTGAGTCTGAGTACTAGAGCCTGCGTGCTAACGTTTAATACACCAGGATTAGCATGCTAATGTACATACACCAGTATTAACATTTTGAATATCAACAATGGAACCACGAGCGTCTTATGTAATCTGCACTGATGCAATCTCTTCAGGTAGCTGCGAAACAGCTACCTGAAGAGATTGCATTGCCTGCATTAGTACTGTTATGTTCCCTCTTTGATCAGAAACATTCTGTCCATGTGTCTTTGAGCAAAACTCCAGTCCCTGGCATGAATCCTGTAGTCTAGCTCAACCTGTGATCCTTCTCAAGGATTCTTCCTGTCCCCCTATTGGCTAGGTTTTAGGGGGTGTGGTCTAATGCAGTGGCTCAGGAGATAGACGTTTGTCTAGCAAAGCTGGTTGACACCACCGTTGGTGTATGAATGGGTGAATGTGAGGCTGTAAGTGATATAAACAGATGTATCTGACTGGGGAAGACAAGGTTGTGTGCTGAAAGTGGTATGTGAATTCTACCCTCTAGGACCCAGGAGGGAGAGAAGGGCCTGGACAAGAAGCGTGAGGAGAGGAAGAAGAAGATCAAGAAGAAGGAGCGACTAGAGGAGGAGGCCGAGGAGGAGGCCGGAGAGGAGGACGACGGTGGTTGGAAGAAGGTCAGGGGACCTGTTCTTCTGGTCAAGGTGTGTAGACTACCTTCACTTGTTTGGACCTCCCTGTGGGGAGGAGCTTAATGGTATTTTACTAACACATAAAGCAAACCTACAATATCACATAGGATTGTTGAACTCCCCCCGCTTGCTGCAACCTCAGCCGTGCTAGTGGGAGCGCCACCATTGAAAACAATCCTGGGGAGGACCCTAGATTCGGAACATAAAATAGATAGATATAGATAGATATTAGATATAAATAGATATTATTATTATTATTACTACAACCAGTTAGTTTAAAGTCTGTCTCGGTCGCTCTTGCCGTTTCTAACACAAAAGTGCTACCGAAGTATCCAAATGTTCTATATCCGAATACAAAACCTGAAGCCTTGGAAATATGTTTTGAATTTTATCTCTGGGATATCACTGGGCTATTTGGATGAAATGTGACCTTCAACCTGCGGTTCGCAAATATGCATAGGAATA
>OMKP01032781.1:0-12569 GCA_900302375.1 Bathygadus melanobranchus
CAGATACATACACACGCACGCATGCACACACACACACACACACACACACACACACACACACACATGCACGCACACACATGCACATGCACACAAACACGCAGACACACGAAAGCACGAACACACACACACAAACACACACACAACAAACAAAACTATGGTGCAACTGTCGCTGCGCTAATGTTGCCCTCTGCTGGTTGGTGGCAGGACGTGCTGGAGGAGTGGCTGACCTGCCAGAACTCGTGGCTCTACCTGGAGCCCATCTTCAGCTCGGACGGTATCAACCGGCAGCTTCCTGTTGAGGCCAAGAGGTACCAGACCATGGAGAGGACGTGGAGGAAGGTCATGAAGAGCGCATTTGACAACAGACAGGTGGGCGTGCTGGCACACAGTTCCAGTCCCGAGAGACACAACTATTACTGCAGTTATAACAGAGAAAATAGCTAGACTTACAGAGTTAAACTCATAAGTGACGCCTAGATGATTGCTGTGTGTGTGCTGTGTTTCTTCTATGATTGTAACTGTGTGTCTGTCTCTAGGTGATTGACCTGTGTCCAGACGTCCGTCTGCTGGACAGCCTGAGGGAGTGTAACAAGCTGTTGGAGCTGGTCCAGAAGGGGCTCAGTGAATACCTGGAGACCAAGCGGGACTCCTTCCCCAGGTACATGACCCTATAGAGCCAGGCTCCTCCCCCAGGTACATGACCCTATAGAGCCAGGCTCCTCCCCCAGGTACATGACCCTATAGAGCCAGGCTCCTCCCCCAGGGACATGACTATGTCTCGTCAAGTCTGTGTTTGACTCTGACCTATAAATGATGAATGATGGAGAGCCATGTTCTATAACCAAACTGTGAATGTCCCAATAAGGGTAGATTAATTAACCATTCATTAACATTAACATTAGTTAATGAGTAATAAGCATTAACTAACCAACTAATTAACCATTAACAAATGGTCTGGTAATCATTTACTAATGGTGTTGATGTTAACTAAGGTATTAATGTATACATTATTTCATTGGGTTAGGGTAAACCACTGACCCTAACCCTAACCCCTATGCTAATGCTATATAATAATGCTTATTATTGCATGAACTAATTAATTATTAATTAATGTACCATTCTGTTACCCGATCGATGTTATAATTACTTAAACTGTCGATCCCTCTGAACCTTCGCATATGTTTTTTTTCTTTCTACAGGTATCAACAGGTATCAACTTAGGTATTAGATTGATGGTTATCATGTTTCTGCAGGTTCTACTTCCTGTCGGATGACGAGCTACTAGAGATCCTGTCCCAGACAAAGGACCCCACCGCCGTGCAGCCTCACCTCCGCAAGTGCTTCGAGAACATCGCTCGGGTCGGTCCCGGGCCCGGCCCCTTTACATTTACATTTATATTTATGGTTATTACATTTACTGTACATTAGCTGAAACTCCCTTCCTTCAATATGTTATCTATCTGTAGGCCTACAAAAAACAGAAAAGAACAACTGATACATCAAATTCATAGATTTTTCATTGTTGTAATTCCCAAAATTACTTGGGTGGTGCTAGATGCCAAACTAGGCAACTAGGCCACTAATATTCCAGAAGAAGTTAAACTGCTAACTGCTAGCTGCTAACTTTAACGATCAAGCAGTCCTTGTTAACGAGAAGAAAAGTTAATACAGAACAAAGAATTCTTCAAGATGTTTGAAAGAATACATATTTATTCACTGAAGTCAATGGAAACCCAACGGGCCCAGTGGGCACACAGCAAGTAGCGCTTAAAAAAAGAATATTCACCGCCATTAGGATACCCACATGGAAGAGGGAAAGTATTTTATATTTTCAAGTGTGTCAGAGACATTTTTATTCTGTAAAAACAGAATAAAACACTATTTCTATTGTGGCCCACAACCAAAATGAGTGTGACACCCCTGATCCAGACATTCTCTTCACCCAATATGTTTCTGTCTGTGTTTCCCTGTCTGTCCTTCCATTTAACCTTCCATCCCAAAATGATGTGATCTGTAAATGTACGTATGTATGTATTTTTGCTGTGTTTGTGCTTGTACCTTCGTCTTTATTCACTGTATTCAGAGTGCTTCTAGTTTTCATTATTGTGGTTGTTCTTTTTGTAATGCCGATAGCATGACATTCCCCCCACCGTGTTTCTTCCCAGCTGAAGTTCCAGGCAGACCTACAGATCACCCACATGTACTCCGGGGAGGGAGAGGAGGTGGAGCTGGTGCAGCCCGTGTCGCCTAGCGGTAATGTGGAGAACTGGCTGAGGGACGTGGAGAAGTCCATGAAGGCCAGTCTGAGGGACAGCATCCACCGGTCCCTGCAGGTCTACCCTGAGGTCTGGCAGAATCACTGTACACCTTTAGGACCTGTAGACACATTGACGTGTGGCTTTCTTTCTCCCTATTGTCTTTGTTTTTTTATAATGTACTACGCCACCCCCTGCTGCTTGGGGATTGATTTTTAATTCTTGATTTTGATTTGTTTGATTATATAGATTTATATAGATAGTTATCTCTAGTTGTCATGGTTTCTCATCAGGTTCAATTAATGAAACGACTCTACTGTCCTGTTGTAGAAAACTGTAAGCCGAAATAACAAAGTACAGCTTATGTTATGTTGTGGCTGGCTTTAATACTTGCTAGTTGGATATTCCTTTTCGACTGCTCTTGTAAGTGCTGAGTGTCGTACTCTTGTCGCCCCATAGCAACCCCGCACCGAGTGGGTGCTGTCGTGGCCAGGTCAGGTGGTGATAGCCGGCTGCCAGGTGTTCTGGACCACCGAGGTGTCCGAGGCCCTGGAACGGGGAGACCTAGCCCAGCGCCTCTACCCCCAGCTGCAGACACAGGTAGGGTCCAAGCAGGGTCCCACCATTATACATGGTGGATTGTTTTGGAAAGTGCAATAAGACACTGCACACTGCACTATGTGTATGCATATAATGAAGAAGCGTAAAGGTGCTTGGACACTGTCCCGAAAAACACCCAACTTGCACCGAAAAACACCCAACGTAACCTGACAACCACACTGCTCCGATGTTGTGTTTGTTGGTGTTCGTTGGGGCAGTGTGCAAGCACCTTTAGATGACATGTATGACTTGTGTGGTGTGTAGTTGGGTGACTTGGTGCAGCTGGTGAGAGGTGGTCTGTCAAAGATGCAGAGGGCTGTGCTCTCGGCTCTCATCGTCATCGAGGTCCATGCTAAGGATGTAGTGGCCAAGCTGGTGGAGGAGGGCGTCTCCAGCATCAATGACTTTGAGTGGATCAGCCAGCTGAGGTTAAACTGGCTCAAGCATTGTAATTCACACTCACTTCTTGTAAATTTAATAAGGTGATCAATGCGTAAAGCATTGATTTGGATACCTGTTGTTTGCAGATATTACTGGGCCAAAGAGGACCTGTACATCAGGGCAGTGAATGCAGAGTTCCTGTATGGATACGAGTACCTGGGCAACTCTGGGCGTCTGGTCATTACCCCTCTGACCGACAGGTGAACTCCCAGCTGTGTGTATTGGCTCAGCAGGTACCTTAATGCTGCTTCCTGCTGATTTAAACAGAGAACATACTTCTTTCAGGTGCTATCTGACGCTCACCGGGGCACTCCACCTGAAGTTTGGGGGGGCTCCCGCGGGACCAGCGGGGACAGGAAAGACGGAGACCACCAAGGACCTGGGCAAGGCACTGGCCATTCAGACCGTGGTGTTCAACTGCTCCGACCAGCTGGACTTCATTGCCATGGGCAAGTTCCTTAAAGGCCTCGCCAGGTGAGTCACACAGAATCCATCACATCCCACAAGCATTTATTTTACCCTGTACACCAAAGATTGTTTCACTCCGGACACATATACCATTGGCTTTTCTGTGGTTCTTTCAGCTCTGGGGCCTGGGCGTGCTTTGATGAGTTTAACCGTATCGACGTGGAGGTGCTGTCTGTGGTGGCACAACAGATCACCACCATACAGAAGGCACAGCAGCAAAGAGTAGGAAGCTGCCCTAAAGATATACACTTCACGTTGATTTTGCAATTCATGTGATATAGTTTTGAAACCATATTCTTCAACAACTACATTTGTGCAAACAAATAACGTCAACCAAGATGCACTTCCACATTCTTAATGCTCAATGCATCATGATGGTTTCAGGTGGAGCGGTTTGTTTTTGAAGGAGCAGAGATCGCCCTCGTCCCCTCATGCGCCATCTTCATCACCATGAACCCTGGTTACGCCGGCCGCACCGAACTACCTGACAACCTCAAGGTCCTCGACGATGATCAGAAGATTATGGCGGGCCTGCATTCACTCCATTCAGACTAACTCTGACATATCTATGTTTCTGACAACGTCAGGCCCTGTTCCGGCCCGTGGCTATGATGGTTCCTGACTACGCTATGATCGCGGAGATCTCTCTGTACTCGTTTGGCTTCAGCAACGCCAAAGTCCTCTCCAAAAAAATCACAACCACCTTCAAGCTCTCCTCTGAACAGCTTAGCTCTCAGGTAAAGAAATGCAATTGAATCATGAGCATTTATTGAATAGATGGACAGAAAGACGAACAGACTCAGGGGGGTTGACCCTGTATTGCTGTTTGCAGGATCATTATGACTTTGGCATGAGAGCTGTGAAGACTGTGATCTCAGCTGCTGGAAACCTTAAGAGAGAGAATCCAGAGATGGATGAGGTTAGATAATTTTTTGCTGCAATGACTGAATCGCAACCCTGAGTCAACCCTACATAGTCCACCCTCTTCCTCACCAGGAGTTGATCTGCCTGCGGGCCATCCGAGATGTCAACGTCCCCAAGTTCCTGCAGGATGACCTGAAGCTCTTCAACGGTATCGTGTCAGATCTGTTCCCAAAGATCAAGGAGGAGCCCATCGACTATGGCACCCTGGAGGAATCCATACGCAATGTCTGCACCAAGAGGAACCTCAAAGATGTGGATGGTGAGCGGGGTGTGGAAGACAAGGACAAAACTGCCTTGTGGTATTTATTGTCCCATGAAGGATATAAGAACGGGAATCGGCAGGGACCTCATGATACGGTATTACAACAATGTTTGTATCACGATTCTGTACAGTGTTTTGGTATTTTGGGGTTCAGGTTCTACAGGTCTGTCAGTGTCCACCACTGTTTTTTATATGAAAGTGGCTGAATAGAACAGAACATAGTTGATGCAAATCAACTATAGGCGAATACACTATAACGCCCTCTGTAGGACAGTAGCATTAATATGTTTGTATTGCGGAAGCAAAAAATATCAATTGTTTCCCCATACCCAACAAGGACACTGTTGATTACTGATTCCTGCCTTCTGTCTGTCAGGGTACATCACCAAGTGTATCCAGCTGTATGAGACTACAGTGGTGAGACATGGTCTGATGTTGGTGGGGCCAGCTGGATCAGGAAAAACCAAGGTGAGTGCTTAAAACCTGTGCATCCCTCTCCATTGTCTACATATGTCATACCCTTTCAGGCATGCTTTATGAATGTCATCATGTCAGTCAAGTGTATGTACATGTGCTAGTGTTACGAGATACTAGGAGCGGCCATGACAGCCCTCAAGGGCCAGCCGTCCGTGAGCGGGGGTGTGTACGAGTCGGTTCGGATTTTCGTGCTCAACCCGAAGTCCATCACCATGGGGCAGCTCTACGGAGAGTTTGACTTGCTCACGCACGAATGGTAAGCAGTGATTTCCTAGTCAAAGACAACCGAGAAAACATCACATGCACACAAACACAAATGCAAACCCCCCCATAGGACTGACGGTATCCTGTCCTCCCTGATTCGCGGCGGGGCGGTGTCCATGGACGAGGAGAGGAAGTGGTACATGTTCGACGGGCCCGTGGACGCCGTGTGGATCGAGAACATGAATACCGTGCTGGACGACAACAAGAAGCTGTGTCTCAGCTCTGGGGAGATCATGAAGCTCACCGACGTGAGACCATTCAGCTTGTTTGATATCACTCTGTGTCGCCGGTTCTACACTATTTACTATTCAGTTCATCTCTCAACGCTTTTAACCAAAACGACTTACAGTGAATGCAGATACATGTCATTTAGGAGCAGCTAGGGGGCATCTTGCTCAAGGATACCTACATGATACCTACCTTGAACCCAGTACCTTTTGCTGGGAATCGAACAACTTAGCCACTACACTGTCCTGCCACCTATAGAGTAACCAAAATATAGAAATGTTATGCAATCACTATTCATATTTGATGCAAATTAGTTGCCACTAACTTGATGAGAAACAAAGCAATTCTGATAACCTGCTTTTTCACAGCGATGATACCATGAGGTTAAAGGTATTTCTGCGTGTGTCCTGTGCAGGTGATGACCATGATGTTCGAGGTGCAGGACCTGGCGGTGGCATCTCCGGCCACTGTGTCTCGCTGCGGCATGGTCTACCTGGAGCCCAGCATCCTGGGCCTCGGGCCCTTCACTGAGTGCTGGCTCGGGCAGCTCCCCGGGCCCCTGAAACCACACGCAGAGCAGCTCCACTCCCTCTTCACCACCTTCCTACAGGTAACACAAAAAACCAAGTACATATCTAACATGACACGATATAGTATGGTTTGTGTAGATACTGGGTGTGTTGTAGTAGACATATTGGCTGTACTAGATTCTGCAGATATGAGATTTTTTTGTCATGTATGTTCAACAGGACTCCATCACTTTTGTGCACAAGTCGGTGAAGGAGGTCATCACCTCAATGGACAGCAACCTGACCTGTAGCCTTCTGAACCTGATGGACTGCTTCTTCAAACCCTTTGTCCCGAAAGAGGTAAATCTGTGCTATTGAACTGAAAAAGTAAATTAAATGAAAATGAATGAATGGATGATTCATCAAGCTTGACATGAAACATGCTAGAATAAGAATAGCTGTGAAGTAGCTTTGGTGATGCAGTTATGAGATCATGAGATCATGGTTTGTGGTCCATCATAGTGGATTAAACTAACAACACAACGATGACCTTCTGCTCTGCACATCCTCTAACGTGTTGTTACTCAGGGTGTGAAGCCCCCTCCCCAGCAGAACCTGAGCCGCCTGGGGGAGCTGATAGAGCCTTGGTTCATGTTCTCTCTGGTGTGGAGCGTGGGAGCTACCGGAGACGGAGACAGCCGCCAGCGCTTCAGTGCCTGGCTCAGACACAAAATGGCCGAAGAGAAGGTCAGGTCACAGCAGGCTGCATGTCTCAGATTTGTTCGGTGGCTGATGGATCTCTTGGGCCACGTCTTGCAGAACACTGTGCTCATACTGATGGTAGTTCTGTGTCCTCCAGATGCATGTGTGTTTTCCAGAGGAAGGCGTGGTCTATGATTACAGGCTTGATGATGCTGGGATCTCTAACTTTGTGGATGATGACGAGGACAACAAAGGGAGAAAAGTATGTAGACAACTACAAAACAAAATCAACAATATACAAAATACAAAGAGATACTGATGACCTGCGTTCTGCTCTAGGTGCAGTGGGTGGGTTGGATGGAATACGCCCCCAATGTGGTCATTACCCCAGAAACCAGCTATGCTGACATCATCGTTCCCACGCTCGACACCGTGAGGACGTCCTTCCTGCTGGACATGCTGTTGACTAACAGGAAGCCTGTAAGTCTGAACTGACTTCAACTGATTGAACCTCACTGTGCATCAAAGACATAACATTGGACCAACATCACTAGTTTCATGTTTAGGCTCATGTTTATGTTAGAGTTCTCTCATGCTTCATCCCCTTTAACCTGTGTGTGTTTGTTGTGAAGGTCCTGTGTATTGGGCCCACCGGCACGGGGAAGACCCTGACCATGTCAGACAAGCTGCTCAACAACATGCCTGCTGAATACATCACACACTTCCTCAATTTCTCTGCCCGCACCTCAGCCAATCAGACTCAAGATTACATTGACAGCAAACTGGACAAAAGGTACATGATGTACATACTAGCTTTATTAACAGCACACACGCTTCACATTTCTACTCATAATATTCCAGTTACTTATGACCTGCAGTAAAAAAATATATTCTCCCTCCTCAACTCAACTTGTGTGTATCAATTCAAACAAGCTTTATTGGCATGGAAAATAAACATTTACATTGCCAAGCGGTTTAAAAATCAAACAAAGGAAAAATAACTAGTACAAAAAAGGTGACAAAGTCAAATATTTATTATCAGTGCAGTGCAAAAAATGAGGTAATGGTGAGGGAGTGAATCAATCATTTCCTGGACTGGACCACAGAATGTATCTCAGGGTGTATCTCTGTGTGTCTGTCAGACGTAAGGGTGTATTTGGACCTCCGCTGGGCAAGTACTTTGTCTTCTTCATCGATGATCTGAACATGCCCATGTTGGAGACCTACGGCGCCCAGCCTCCCATAGAACTGCTGCGCCAGTGGATGGACCACCGAGGCTGGTATGACAGGAAGCGGATAGGTGAGACAGGAAGTAGAAGTGCGCTATCTATCTCCTTACCTATCTAGTTTACCTACCACTTTACTGTTTACTATTCAGTCGTTACGTAGCAGACGCTTTTAGATACATGTCATTCATGGGCAGGTAGGAGTTAGGCCTCTGGTTCATGTCCCCAATCCCTGTGTGTTCATGTGTATTATTGTGTGTATTTCTTTCCAACAAAGGAACCTTCAAACAGCTGGTGGACATTAACTTTGCGTGTGCCATGGGCCCGCCCGGTGGGGGGCGCAACCCAGTGACACAGCGCTTCACGCGACACTTCAACCTTCTGTCCCTCACCGAGATGGAGGATGCCAGCAAGAGGAAGATCTTCTCCACCATTCTAGGGAGCTGGATGGGTGAGTAGCACCCATCACTGGTGGGTGATGGCTTCATATAGGGGCGTGTGTGCTGAGGTGAAGCAGTCCAGAGTCTTGAGGCTTGCATTACATTTTTGTCTTTCTGTCTTTTCCAGATGGTCTGATGAGTAAAAAGGAACCAGGCAGTAAGTCAGGGAAAGAGAGGAAGCCGTTTTATGGACAGGACAGTGAACAGGACACAGCATTTTACATGACGAGTTACAATTGAGCACAGGGCATTCATCAAGTGCAAAGCTTACGTACAGGACACATAGATTGAACTCTGGCAGGATAGGTGGCGTAGCAGTGCTTTCCAATCATGAATCAACCAAATGATTACCTCAATATTTAAGTGCTGTCCTGTCTCTTCATTTCATCTCTCTCTCTCTCTCTCTCTCTCTTCATTCTTCCTGTCGTCCAACAGTTCCTGTCCCGAACATCCAGCCCCTGAACGGTCCTCTAGTAGACGCCACGCTGAGGGTCTACTCCACCATCACCTCCCAGCTCCTGCCAACCCCCACCAAGTCCCACTACACCTTCAACCTGCGGGACCTGTCCAAGGTCTTCCAGGGAGTGCTGATGGCCGAGGCGTCCTCCATAGAGGTAGATGGTCACATCGTTCAAGACTTTATGGTGTTAGGTACTGGAATAAATCCCCAATAGTTCGGGTGTTTGAGTCCCAGCTGAAAGGTTATGGGTTCAAACCCCAATGTCCACAGTATATCTGAAGGCATCGCTGAGCAAAATGGGTAACCCCTACCTGCTCCTTAAAGGAGAACCAAACCCCCTGACTCCACCTTTAAAATGCTTTCAGGTTTTGGCATTCAGGGGCAGGCCTGCTGGCTCTCCTGTAAACCCAATAATCAGAGATTATGCATGCAATAGCATGTGTCTAACCTATAGAGGGAGTCCACTACAATGCAAACCAATGTACGTGGTGTTGGAGTTTGGTTCTCTTTTGATGATAGATAAGACATTTATGAAATAATCTGCTAAATGAGATTTGTTTTTTTGTTTTGATGAGTTTGGTGTGTGTGTGTGTGTGGCTACTACAACACTGACCAAAACATCTAGTATATAGTATTAAGTTGATTTAATAGTTGTTAAGCATTGCTGTGATGATCTCCACCAGGGCAAAGTTCAGCTGCTGCGTCTCTGGTACCACGAGAGCTGCCGGGTGTTCCAGGACCGCCTGGTGAGTCCCGAGGACAGGGACTGGTTCGACCGGCTCCTGCAGACCTGCATAGAGGAGCTGGACTGCAGCATGGAGGAGGTGGTGCCCGCCAGACCGGTTCTGTATGGAGACTTCATGAACCCCGGAGCGGTCAATAAGGTCTACGCACTCATGGACGACAAGGAGAAGGTGTGAGGTCACATATTCGCTGTGTTCAAATATGATTGGCTACCTGTACGGTGTCAACACAGGTTAACACTCCTGCCCTGCCCATAAGCAAGGCAAGGGCACTACATCTGGAGTTGGTTCCCAGGCACTGCCCTGTGGATCTCCTAGCTCCTAGCTCCTAGCTCCTAGCTAGGATGGATTAAATGCAGAGGATGAAGTTAATAAAGTATAGCAAATATCAAATATTTCCTGTTCCCCCTCTGGACAAATAACACCAAGGCATCATCATAATATATGAATAACATTTAGTTTCCATAACAACATTGGTCAGTTCGTTACGATGTCGTCTTTGTGGTACTTTTTACTTGACATGTCGTAGTATAACTAGGAAAGGAAATGTTCCTTGTGGTCATTTCCCGTAGGGTAGGGACAATGTGAACAGGCCCTAATAAAAAATAAACAAATCCCGTATTACTGCTGCTGTTGTCGGCAACACGTGACGTTGAAGGGGATTTGTTTCCTGCTCCCCAGCTGGTGAGCGTGATGGAGGAGTACATGGAGGACTACAACCAGGCCAGCGCCAGCAGGGTGAAGCTGGTTCTCTTCATGGACGCCGTGCAGCACGTGTGCTCCATCAGCCGTATCCTGCGCCAGCCGCTGGGGAACGGCCTGCTGCTGGGGGTGGGGGGTAGCGGACGCCAGTCCCTCACCAAGCTGGCCTCCCACATGTGAGGAGACTTGGACACATACACATACGCATCCTGCTTCGAGATATCAGGACGCGCTATAAGATTGACTTATACAAATGGTCACGAAAAGTAATGGTCACCCCCTACTGAAGTATGGGGTGACTACTGTCTCGTGCTACTCTGTCTCTCAACTGTCACTTCTCAGTGTTATTTTATCCAGGTGCAGAAGCCACAACATACACACACACACACACACACACACACATTCTAAATTACATGACTTGAATTTAATTTATTGTTGAATTAGTATGTAAAGATGACATGTTCGTCACTTTTCTCCTTCTCCTTTTGGTGGTGGTCTGGGTGTGTGTGTGTGTGTGTGTGTGTGTGTGTGTGTGTGTGTGTGTGTGTGTGCGCCCATCAGCTCAGACTACGAGTGCTTCCAGATCGAGTTGTCTAAGAACTACGGTCAGACCGAGTGGAGAGAAGACATCAAGAGTATCATGCTGAAGGCTGGTCTGACCAACCAGCAGATTACCTTCCTGTTCGTAGACACACAGGTGTGTGTGTGTGTGTGTGTGTGTGTGCATGTGTTTGTGTGGTTACGTGTGTGTGTGTGTGTGTGTGTGTGTGAGAGAAAAACACTTGAATAAATCCCTTAAAGTGCTTCAGATGTGTATAGCTGTCGACTGTCCAGGAGTGATATTTGTCTCTGATGGTAATTCCCCTAGATAAAGTGCGAGTCGTTCCTGGAGGATGTGAATAGCATCCTGAACTCCGGTGACGTGCCCAACTTGTATGCTGTGGACGAGCAGGAGCGAATCCTCACCGCCATGAAGCCGGTGGTGCAGAACTTGGGCCAGCAACCCACCAAAGCCAACCTGATGGCCGCCTACATCAAGAGGGTCCGCAGCAACATCCACACTGTGCTCTGTATGAGGTGACAGCTGCCGGGCTTCTGGAAATACTTGTTTTTTGTCCATTGACCAAACATGAAAGTCAATAGCTCCTTTTCAGAGTGGCACCATCGTAGGATAAACACAGGTGGTGCTCATAATAACACTGTTATGCTATGCGGAACGTTTTCATAGAACACATCAGAACCACAAGACAACACCTAGGTGCTGCTGGGCTGAAAGTACACAAGAATGACGTCATAAACAACGCTATGTGCAGAACACCGATAGAAAATATTGTGACAATGGAGCCTAGTGAACACTATGCCCACAACCATGGGAATTATAATTGACCATACTCACTTCACCACACAGCGCAAGCACCCACTAGCTGTGGGGCTTACAGTAATATGCCAAAATATGACATGCACACGTCACGCCCACAACGACAAGATTCGTAGCAATTTGTTAGCCGTACTCGTTCCATTTACATTTACATTTAGAGCATTTGGCAGACGCTTTTATCCAAAGCGACTTACAAAAAAGTAACACATTTGTCGAAAGAGGGAGACAACAATATATCGCTGAAGGTAGAGTGCAATTAGAATAGAACAAGTTACAAGCATTCCTGGTTGCCAGGTCAATAGAGCAAGTTTACAAACTTACAGTTGCTAGGTTGGCTCCTTACTGTACAACAGCAGGTAGCCAGGATAAGGTGCTACACAAGCTAAGTTATATTTCAAGTGCCGGGACATACCACCATACGTACAAGATCCTACAAAGAGCCATGGCATACAAATATGGAAGTGCTAAGGATCTAGGAGGTGTGGGGTTA